>PVJH01021724.1:0-38110 GCA_004026705.1 Nesogale talazaci
TGTGTGTGTGTGTGTGACTATGTCTCAATCATTGTGATTTGTTCCTCCTTTCTCCCATCCTTTGCCCAGATTCCCCCTGTCCTACTGGTATAGCACTCCTATTCCTGGATTCTATGTTTTATGAGTGCTTATGTCTTATGCAGTACTAGGGTCATGATAATGGGGTTGGAGGAGTATTGTATGTTTCATCAGTGCTTTACCTGGTTGACCCATTCCTTCCTTGTGACTCTTCTCCCCCTCCACCCCACCACACACACACACCAATGAGTGATGACCCATTGTCTACAGATGGCCTCTGGGCCTCTGCTCTGACCCTCCTTGTTCTCAACAATATGGTTTGTCTTCCATTTTCTGATGCCTGTTACCCGGGCCTGATGACACCTCATGATTGCTTAGGTTGGTGTGCTTCTTCCATATGGGCTTGTTGTTCTTCTGCTAGTTGGTTGCTTATTTAACTCCCAGCCTTTTGAGACCCAAGACACTAATCTTTTGATAGCCAGACACCACCAACTTTCTTCACCTCATTTGCTTATGCACCCATTTTGTCTTCAGCAATTGTGCTGGGAGGGTGAGCTTCACAGAATGTTGGGTTGTTAGAACAAAATATCCTTGCATTGAGGGAGGGCATGAGAAGAGACCCAAAGTCTGTCCACAACCTCATTGTATGGCCATGTCTGCATTTTCTGATGCCTGTTACCTGGTCCTGATGACACTTCATGTGTGCATATGCTAATATCTCTATTTTTATGAATGAATGCATTGGTATGTGCACACCTGTGCTTATCCTCTATCTGGATGGCATGTGTTTGGGGACCTGATGGAAGAATTGGTTACTCATTGGGCTGCTAACTCAGCGCAGTTTGAAGCTTGCAGCCGTCAGGTGCTCCAATGGAGGAAGGCGAGGCTTTCTGCCCCTCTAAGGAGTTGCAGTCTCAGAATGTCTCAGGGACTGGTCTACCGCGTCCTATCGGGTTGCTCTGTGTCAGAATCGACTTGATGATGGTGAGTTTTTTTGTCTTTGTTTTTAGTGGATAAAATTGCTAAGTCGGATTTCCAGATCACCTGAATATGCTCATTCAGAACCTCTTCATAGACCAATATGCAGAACTAGCACTCATAGCAGGCATTTAAGGACATGCGGTATACAGAATCCAGGAACAGGAATGGGGCTGGCGATACCAGGAGGGCCAGGGGAAGGTAAGGAAAGGAGGAAAGGAAGGAGGGAAAGATCACAGTGATCCACACATAACCGCCCCCTCCACCACAGCGCAGGCGGCCATGCAGCAGAAATCGTGGAGGAAGGAAGGCAGCAGTCAATGTGAGTTATGAAAGTAATGATACTTTATAATTTATCAAGGGGTCATGACGGTGAGGGTGGGAAAAGAGGGGAAAAAGAGGAGCTGACACCAAGGGCTCAAAAGAAAGTAAATGTGTAGAAATGAATGATGACAACATATGTATAAATGTGTTTGAAACAATTGAGGTATGTATTGTTATAAGAGCTGTAAAAGCCCCCAATAAAAAGATCTTTTGATAAAAACAGAAAGAAAGAAAAGAGGTATTCCAATGGTCAAGTATGCTACCGAAGAGTTCTTTACAGCATTAAAAAGCAAAGAGGTCACATTGAGGACTGTGGTGCCCCTGAGCCAAGCCATGGTGTTTTCAACAGTCTCATACACATAGGAAACCTGAACAATGAAGAAGAATCGATGCATTGGAGTTATGGTATTGGCAAAGGACGTTGAAATTTCCACGGGCTCCTGAAGAACAAACAAATGTGTCTTGGAAGAAGGACAACCAAAATGCTCCTTAGAATGGATGGTGATGAAACTTCCTTTCCCATATTTTGGGCACGTCATCAGGAAAGGAACTTTATAGTTGGTAAAATAAAGGTCATTGAAAAAGAGGAAGGCTGTGGATGAGATGGATTGATACTGTGGCTGCAAAGTGGACTGAAAAAACAGCAACGGTTGTGAATGTGGTGCAGGACCAGGCAATGGTCGCTACCATATTCATTTTTTATGGTCATTTTTTTTTTTTAGGCATCACTGCCCTGGTGGTGGGAGTAGAAGGCCCAACCTTTGCTCCTGCGAATAGGGGTCATTCTGTCTTTCATAGGGTTGATAGGAATCAGAGCCAATTCACCAGCCCCCAACAACAACATGCTGGGAATAAGAAGTTGAAGAGGCATGTCATTGCGTTCGTTGTTAAAAAGGACATTTTTAATATTGATTCAAAAGTACAATGTTGCCATTGCTAAGATAATACCTTACTAGGAAGACCAGTTAGTGCGATTATGATTTATAAGTAGGCACCAGCCACTATGCCACAGAGGAGGGAATTGGAGATTTTTATAAAGTTTCGCATTCTGAAATTGACCACACATGCACCCCAGATGCATTGGTAACTGCTGTTGACTGTCATGAGTAGCCAGCAGGCACTGTGAGCGAGAAAAATGGGGCCCTGGGCTCCCATGAAGAGATACCGTTTCAGAAACTCACAGGGGCAGTTCTACGCTGTCCTATTGGATCACTCCGCGTCAGCATCACCGGGATGGTAGCGAGTTTGTTGGGGGGTTTGATATAAGAAGTAAACAATTCCTTCCTAAAATTGCAATATTGAGAGATTATCTGCACAAAATATCGAGAAATGCTAGGAGAATCATAATAAGATGGAAGGAATGTAAAGTCACTCTACCAACAAAGAAATATGTAACTTGCATTCAATCATCTCAAGAAGTAGCATATGATCAAGAGCCCATGGTATTGAAAAAAGAAGTCCCAGCTGCATTGAAGGCATTAAGGAAAAATAAGTTTCCAAGAATTGATGGAATATCAGTTTAAATGTTTCCATTAATTGGAAGCATGCAGCACTGGAAACACTCAAGGCTGACTGTCTTTGAGCCTATTCTGAGTCATAGTGACTGTATAAATCCTGAGGCTAAATTTTCCTTCATGTAGTCCTGGCAGAGTAGAACAAGGACTTACTGATCTATGTCAAGGAATTGGGAACACTGATAGGCAGTAAACTGACTGCAATGTTTCTTTGAAATAAAGAACGATAATTCAGCCAAATGTGGATATTATTGAAAAATATAATTCATATTGCATACAAGTTAAATTTTGTTATAGATGGTTTTAAAACCATTGGCCTGTTATTGACAGGCAGCTCACTGGTGAGTAAGAAATTCAAGCTGGATTTGAAGGGAATGTGAAACCAGGGATCTCACTGTTGATGTCCGATGATCTTGGCTGACAGCGGAAAATTCCAGAAAGGTATTTCCTTGTATTTTATTGACTATGCAAAGGCATTCAATCACAGGCTTTGAATAGCATTATGAAGGATGGGGATTCCAGAACCTGTACCCAGACCAAAAAGCAGCTACTTGAATAGAACAAGGGAATATTGTGTTAATCTTAGGATATCCATGTGTCAAGTACCCTTTCACCATATTTATTTCGTCTTTTGGCTGAGCAAATACACTGATAAACTGGACTACATGAAGAATTTAGTCTCAGGATAATGAAGAAGACTTATTAACAACTTGTAATATGCAGATGGAACAACCTCGATGAATATAAGTTGACATGCACCACTTACTGATGAAGACAGAAAGACTACACAGTCTTCAGTGTGGATTACATAGGAACATAAAGAAAACAAAACTTTTCACAACTGTACTGGTAAGCAACTATGACAATTGGAGAAAAGATTGAGTTATTGAGGATTTCATGTTACACGGATCCACTATAAATGCCAATGGAAATAGCAATCAGGAAATCAAATGGCATACTGAATTTGGCAAGTATGCTACAAAAGATCTCTTTAAAGTGTTAAAAAGTTAAGATGTCACTTTAAAAACAAAGGTGTTGTGGCATTTCCAGTTGACTCACATGCATGTGAAACTTGGACAGTCAACTTGGAGACTGGAGAATAGTGATTCATAGTGACTTTACAGGACTGAGTAAAACCACCCCCTTGAGTTGCCAAGACTTGGGAAAGACTCATATTTCTCCTGAATGGAGGATTAGAACAGCTGAACGTGGGGTTTGTAGATCTGTGTGTAGCTCACCATACCACAAGGTCTCTGCAAAATGCAACAACAATTTGTTTTGGAATAAATATAGCTGAATGCTCTTTCGAAGTGAGGATGGCAAGACTTCTCCCATGATTTTCAGCTGGTTATTTGGAGAGATCAGTTCTGGAAAAAGGACAGACTTGATAGAGTAGAGGGTACATGGAAAGGAAGAAGACTGACCTTCTATGAGTCTTCCAGTGGCTGCAACAGTTCCCTCAAAAATGGGAAAGATTGTGAGAATTGTGTAGGACTGGGAAGTGTTCTCTTGTGTTTTGTTGTACTAAGAGTCACCATGATTTAGAAATGACTCAGTGCCACCTAATAGCAATGTTAGTACACCTAACATTGTGTACACTTGAACATATATAGTGGAATTGGTATTGTGCTATTCAATTGCCGTTGATGTGAATTCTGTCAAGAACATTGTTAAATATATGACATACTTTTTAAAAATGATCTTCAGTGAAAATTGCTGTAAAGTGACATTAAAAATATTGTTCAATCATTTCTGCATTTCATTTGATCCCCTTCCTTTGGAATATGAATCCCTTCCAGTTCATTGACCAGTTAGTCTTCTTCCAGATGGCCTGACATAGATGAGTAAGCACTTCTATTATTGCATCTGTTTGTTGAAGCAGTTCAATTGGTATTTCATCAATTACTGGAGCTTTGTTTTTCCCTAAAGTCTTCAGTGCAGCTTGGTCTTCCTCCTTTATTACTCTTAATTTTTAATCATTTGCTCTCCTGAAATAGTTGAAAATCAACTCATTCTTTTATGAACAGTGACTGTGTATCTCTTCCACCATCCTTAGATGTTTCTTGAGTCATTCTTGTTTTTGCCTAGAGAAACTTTCAGTATTCCATCTTGACTCTGGGATTTTCTCTCCAGTGCTTTCCAGCTTTAGAAATACCAAACAGGTCTATTTCCTTTTGATTTTCAAACCCCTGGTCTTTGCATATTCATTGGGATACTTTACCTTGTCTTTTCAAGTCACCTTTTTTTTTTTTTTTAATTTTATTGGGGGCTCTTACAGCTACTACCACATTCAGTACATCAATTGTATCAAGCACATTTGCACACATGTTTCCACATACATTTCCCAACATTTTCCTCTTGAGCCCTTGGTACAAGCTCCTCTTTAAAAAAAACAAAACAAAAAACCCCACCAAAAACAACAACAAAAAAACCCTCTCCTTTCCCCTCCCACCCCCTTTTTTTTAATGAATCATTTTATTCGGGGGCCCATACAACTCCCATCACAATCCCTAACAACATCAGTTGTATGCAGGCCACTTTTACACACCCATTGCCATCATCACTCTCAAAACATTCTCCCTCCCTCCAGGCCCCCATTATCAGCTCCCTATATTACCCTTCCTCCCCCCACTTTCCCTTGAACCCTTAGTAATTTACAAATTATTTTTTCATCCTGTACACTATACAATGTGTCCCAACACTCACTTCCCTGTTGTCCGTGCCCCAGTGAGGAAGCTACGTGTAGATCCCTGAAGTTGGTTTTCCCTTTCTATTCCTCCATCCCTCCACCCTCCTGGTATTACCACTCCTATTACTAGTCTTGATGGATCATCTATCCTAAGTTTCCCATGTTTCCAACTTCACTGTACATCTCCTGGTCTAGCTGGATTTATGTGGTAGAATTGGGGTCATGATAGTAGGTGGGAGGCAGCATGGGAACTAGAGGAAGGTGCATATTTCGTAGCTCCTACCCTGTATCTTAACTGACACATCTCCTCCTTGTAACCCCTCTGCAAAAGGATGTCACCTCACCTATTGATGGTCTTTGGGTCTACAATCTGTACTCCCCCTCATTAATAATAATATAATTTTAGCTCATTGATGCCTGACACCGGATCCCTTCACCACCTCATGATCACACAGGCTGGTGTGCTTCTTTCGTATGGGCTTTATTGCTTCTGAGCTGAATGGTCGCTTGTTTACTCAAGCCTTTAAGTCCCCAGACACTATATCTTTTGGTAGCGGGCACCATCAGCTTTCTTCACCATATTTACTTATGCACACATTTGTCCTCAGAGATCATATCAGGAAAGTGAGCATGCAAAGTTGTGCTTTTGAGTTCTTGAAGCCTGATATCTCATCTCTTTGACACCTCATGATTCCACAAGCTAGTGTGCTTCTTCCATGTGGGCTTTGTTGCTTCTGAGCTAGATGGCTGCTTGTTTACTTTCAAGCCTTTAAGTCCCCAGGCACTCCATCTTTTGATAGCCGGGCACCATCAGCTTTCTTTACCACCTTTGCTTATGCACACATTTGTCTTCAGTGATCATGTTGGAAAGGTGAACATTTTGGAATGCCAATTTAATAGAACAAAGTGTTCTTGAACCGAGAAGATACTTGCGGGGAGGTCCAATGCCCATCCGTTGTCCTACTACTAACCCTATAAGTATACACATTAATCTCTTTCCCCATCCTCACTTATAAATATATGCCCCTATGTACATACCTGTATTTGAACCTCTATAAATGTTCATTATCCCCCAGTTCCTTCCTCTATTCCATTTGCCTCTCTCTTGTCCCAATATCAAGCTCACTCTCCGTTTGGGTTTCAGTATATTTTCTCTGTTACATTAGTCTTAATCAATCCCTGTTGGCCTTCTCTCACCCACCTTGTCCCTGCATTTGTATCAATTGTTATTTCCTTTTTCCTGGGCTGATTCAAGTCACCTTTTGAGAGCGTCTGTCTAGCATTTTTGGTTCATCATTTCTCCTATTTGCTTTAGCTCCTCTGTGTGTCGGAGCACATTCCAGAGTCTCTTCTCATAGTTGTTGTTGACTTTCCTATCTTTCTTACCTTCTTAATGGTCTCTTAATGTCCTCATGTATGATGTACCATGTGGGATTGAGATGCTGGAGGAATAGGATGCAATGGGCTTTTTAGTAGTCTTCATCAGTTCATGATCACTCGGGCTGTAATATTTATCCCATCTGTCTCTATTTTGAACTGTTTGGACACCTTCGTGGGAGAATTTGAGCCCAATGCAGTTGGGCTACTGCATTGTAGGGGAGGAAGGACTTCATGGGGCAGGCTGACATAACGTAGATGGTCTGTCTTAGAGCTTTTGATTTCTTATTTAGTCACTGAAAATAGCAAGAGCTAGAGGGAAAATAAACTTTTGGTGTCACTCAGGTAGGTCTCTCACAAGTAAGCAGCAAAAATTGATAAAAGAAAAATTTTAGTATCTTGTAAAAAAAGTTGACCATATCAGCTGTTACTCATGACTTTTTTTAATAAGGTGACACATTTGTTTAATAAGTTACTACCCGCAAAAATTTGGTGCCCTGGAAAACTTGCAAGGCTGCCTCTTTTTGAGAATTGATCTAACAATACATTTTATTTTCCAAGGTTCAGCCATAGCAACTCCATTAATGTTTATGGTTTACCTCCCTTTTTGCCTCTGACTGATTATTTCTCTCTGTCTCTCGGTCTTGTGTGTTTCAAACCTTTCAGACAACTAAAAATTCACTGTTGTGTTGAGTCAGTGTTGACTCACGGCAGCTCCATGTGCTGCTCAGTAGAACTTTGGTGTGTGAGATTTTCCCAGTTGTAAGATTTTCCCAGTTGTGCCCCTCCAGCCATAGTTTATCTTCCAACTTCTGGGTGCATTTACACCACCAAACTTTTGGTTAATAATTGAATACTGACCCATTTGTACCCAGGTACTCCCTTGGGTAGAGTGATGAAGCCAAAAAAATAAATATGACATTTGAAAGAATGGCCAAGCAAGAGAAAAGTTAGAAAGCCAACTCTCTGAGAAAAGAGAGGACATTGAAATGGTTCGTTAGAGAATGAAGAAGCTACGTTTCTGAAAGGTAGACTGGGTTACAGAACACAGGAGGCAATTTAGGTCATCACTTGGCACGTCCACACAGAGTCTTGAGGTTGAAGGAGTTACAGGAGGAATTTGTGGGGAAGAAGTATTAGAGCGCAAGGATTTCACTTTTGAGCCTCTCTAAACAGGGGCTTCATAAACATATGGATGGTGTCATTTTCTCCTGCTGTTTCTCCTTGTTGTCAACCGCTTGTGTTATGTGTGTGCATCCAGCATTTCTATGGGCAGGGTAAGAAGTTGGATGATAAGATGTCCTGGTCTAGTTCTCTACGAGCGCCTTTATCAGAGGCTTAACAGCTGATAAGGACTTGTGGTGGTGTCGTGGTTACGCTTTAGAGTGCCAGCCTCAAGGTCACCAGTTTGAAACCATTAACCACTTCTTGGGAGAGAGATGAGGCTTTCTATTCCTATAGAGTTCTAGGCTCAGAAAGCCAGAGGCACAGTTTTACCTTGGCCTATAGAGACACTAGGAGTCAGAACTGATGCCATGGTGATGAGCTTACAGGTTTGAGGAACATTTGACGTGGCTGCCCACGTTTTTTCTGTTTCCTCCTGCTCTTGGCTGTGTTGTGGTAGCCTGGGTTGCACAGGGTCATGTCTGCAAATTGGAGTCCATGCTGTTGAGTCATCAGGGAGATTCAAGCCACATCTTGATGGCAGGCCACTTATTTCAACCAATGGTCTTGGGCCAATGCAAGCAAAAGCCTTTCAACACGTTGCCATCATACCTTTTCAAAGGGATGTGCAAGTACAGGGAAAGGTGATAACCAGGACTCTTAAAATGTTCAAGCACTACCAAATAGGGACCCCCATACTTCCTTTATGTTCTACGAGGCCAAGTGAAAATAAAAAAGGATTGCTGCTAAGGTTTCAGTTTATACTAGCATGGGCGTACTACCCCCAACATGTCTCTGTGATCAGGGGAAGACCGTGGAAGGCTCTCAATAATACACTGAAAAAAAAAAGTCTAAACAAAAGAGTGGCTTCTGAGGGCAACTGCAGGAAAAAGAAAAAGAAAACAAGAAGTCGAAAGCAAATTAAAAACTGCCTTGGCACAGAAGAGTTGTACCAAGGAATTTTTTTTACATCCCAACAATGTACCTCCTTATTCTTTGAGGGTAGCATGGACTGTCTTGAAAGAATTATTTTGTGACTTTCAAGTCCCAGTCACCCTATAGTCAGTCCTGTCTGACAAATTCAAAGAACATTTAAAAGGAAAAAGATCTGAGTGGTTGGTAGATGGGCAAATTGTCCATATAAATAAATGGATGTGGTATAAATGGAAGAGCCCAGAATTCTTGAGAAGGCAAGGACTTCCATCTGTAGAGAGATGGAAACGTTACCTTTAGAGGTGCACACATTGAGGAACAATGTCTTCATGTTTTGAAATTTTTGCTTAATGCAGTGTGGCAGCTACACAATTTCATGTCAGTCTGAAGATACACAGAAGTGTAGGGGTGGAGGTTACCCTGTCAATCAGGTCACAGCCTGATGGTGACTCCTTGTGAGCATAGTCTCATAGGGAGGGCCCGGGGGACCTCCCCTTCTCGGTCTGCTGTCACCTTCCTGCTGGCTGAGCATGGTGACAGCTAGAGCCCTAGATATGCACCCACCCCCATCGGATACCCAAGGCTGCACCCCGGCTTGTGGTAGTCCCGCATTTTACATCATTGCTGGAAACTTCGTGAGTCTGAGGAGGGACTTATGGATTAGTGTCAGACTTAGGGACTTACGAGTTAGATTGAGCTGAGTAACACCCCCCCACCAAAAAAAAAAGAAGAGAAAAGAAAAGAAAAAGAAAAAGGAATTGTGCTAGGCAGAGTGGAGCTTTTGCAGTATGTCTTTTTCCCACTAGTTGAACATTTAGCCACTCACTCTGAGTTCGTGTACCCAGTTGTGTTACCTGGGAAGGTTTTCTCTGGTCACAATGAATGTTTTTTTGTAAAAGCAGTTTCACTCAAACTTCATGTTTTTTGGTGATGGTCAATTTAAGAAAACAGCATGCAGCTGTGGAATTTTGTTTCCTACTCAGGAAAACTGCCACAAAAACTATTCTGATGTTGAATACAGCTGACAAAGACAGTGCTATGAGAAAAACTCAAGTGTA
The DNA here is from genome assembly GCA_004026705.1 of Nesogale talazaci. NCBI lineage: Eukaryota > Metazoa > Chordata > Mammalia > Afrosoricida > Tenrecidae > Nesogale > Nesogale talazaci. Next base: position 10,056 of record PVJH01021724.1, read on the forward strand.
CAAGTGGTTCTCTTGTTCTAAACAGTGACATGTTGATTGATGACAAACTTTGTTCTGGATGTCCATCGACTTCCTAAATGAAGGAACATGTTGACTCCTAGTGCATTTGGAGTTCATTCTTCCAAGTCAGACTGTTCATCAAGTTTTCTCTGTAAAGGTTCTGAGAAGATTGTGTGCAACAAAAAAGGCCTGATGGGGGACTAGTTTTGCCACCACAACAATGCACCTGCTCGTACAGCCATCTCAGTGTGCCCATTTTTGGCAAAAAAAACAGCATGCTTCTCTTGCCCCATGCACCTGATTCTCCTGACCTCGCTTTGTGCAAGTTCTTTTTTAAAAATCATTTTATTGGGGGCTCATACAACTCTTATCACAATCCATCCATCCACCCACTCATCCGTCCTTCCACTGTATTAAGCACACTTGTACATTTATTGCCATCGTCATTCTCAAAACATTTGCTTTCTACTTGAGTCCTTGGTATCAGCTCCTCATTTTTACTCTCTCCCTCCCCCTCCCTCATGAGCCCTTGATAATTTATACATTCTTATTTTTTGCCACGTCTTACACTGTCCTACGTCCCCCTTCACCCACTTTTCTGTTGTCCATCCCCCAGGAAGGAGGTTACATGTGGATCCTTGTCATCGGTTCCCCCTTTCTACTCCACCTGCTCTCTCCTCTCTGGGTATCGCCACTTGTAAGTTCTTTTTGTTTCCGTGACTGCAGAGGGACATGAAAGGACAGAGTCTCCATGATGTAGAAAAGGTGAAGAAGAAGAAGAAGAAGAAGAAGAAGAAGAAGAAGGAAAGAAGAAGAAGAAGAAGAAAACAGGGAGGAGCTGTCATCCAAACAGACGAGTTTGAAAAATGTTTCCAAGAATGGAATCGCAGATTTGACAAATGTATTAAATGTAATGGAGAGTACTTTGAAAGTGATAGGATTATTTGTAAACAAACAAATTGTTAACAAACAAACAAACACTTTTGGGGGGGGGTCACCCCGTCATATAATTAGTTCTTGATCTAAAGCTCTTTCTTGTCTCTTGATTTGTTTCTCAAGTCAACCTAGCCTAACACATGTAGGTTAATAAAAATTTCTGTGATTTTTGTGGTAACACTTTCTGAACTCCTGGTAATTTGAATTTTGTACCCAGAAAATCTGTTGGAACCCACCCCTAAGAGTAATGGAAAGACCCTGGTGGTGCACAGTATGCATGTAACTATATATAAAGGTTGGCAGTGCCAACCCCAGTGGAACTGTGGGAGACAAATCCAGTGATCTGCTTCCATGGAGACTGCAGCCAGGACAACCCTCTGCACCCGTTCTAATCTGAGAACTAAGCCCTATCTGGGATTACCGACAAAGAAGTGACTGACATATGGAGATCTTGACTTGGACTTTGAGCTCCTGGAACTATGAGAAAATTTATTTCTGTCCTTTAAGACCATCCTTTTGGGATAGTTCTATTGTGATAGAGCAGTACTAAGAGAGAAAACTAAGACCTCTTGTTTTAGAGCTCAGGTTCTTCAGCATTTGCAACATTGTGTCTGGAACATTCCTATCTCGGTTCATCCATCCCCTTGAAGATCTCTGAGAGATTGAGCCAAAACAAACAAACAAACAACTAGGTAAATAGTGTAGAGTGTATCATTTGTTTAGAAATAGTGAATCCAGAGAGAATAAATTTGGAAATATGGCAGCTGGTCTCAGTTTGAATCTATAATATCAATTTGGGAATAAGGCCTGAAATAGTGGAATCCAATCCAAGATTTTCATATTCTAATCATTCTCTGATCACTGCTGGGCAAAGCTCCATTTGGCCTATCTTTTTTTTTTTTTTCAATTATTTTATTGGGGGCTCTTACAGCTCTTATACCATTTAATACATCATTTGTATCAAGCATATTTGTACACATATTGCCATGTTCATTTCCAAATATTTTCCACTTGAGCCCTTGGTATAAGCTCCTCCTTTCCCCTTCCCCCTTTTTTTAATGAATCATTTTACTGGGGGGCTCATACACTCCCATCACAGTCCATACATACATTAATTGTATGCAGGCCACACTTGCACACTTGTTGCCATCATCACTCTCAAAACATCCTCCCTCCATCCAGGCCCCCAGTATCAGCTCCCTATATTTCCCTTCCTTTCCCCCCCTCCCCCATGAACCCTTAGTAATTTACAAATTATTATTTTTTTTCATACTGTACACTGTCAAATGTGTCCCTTCACTTACTTCCCTGTTGTCCATGTCCCAGAGAGGAGACTACATGTAGATCCCTGAAATTGGTTCCTCTTTCTATTCCACCATCCCTCTACCCTCCCATCATCACCACTTCTACTACTAGTCCTGAGTGATCCTCTATCCTAAATTCCCCATGTTTCCAACTCCATTGTACATCCCCTGGTCCAGCTGGACCCGCGTGGCAGAATTGGGATCATGATAGTGGGTTTGAAGAAGCATTTGAGAACTAGAGAAAAGTTGCATATTTCATTGTTATTACACTGTAATTTAACTGGCTCATCTCCTCCCTGCAACCCCTCTGTAAGAGGATGTCGCTTCACTTGTTGATGGGATTTGGGTCCCCAATCTGCACTCCCCCAATTGGCCTTTCTTATTAGCTCTCTGTTCTTCAGGGAATGCCATCATGAGGGGAAATAACATATCCTGGAATATTAAGAGTAAAAACAATCCTGTCTTGTGTGTAAGGATTCCCAGTCTCCCTCAAACAACCCTCAAATTCTTCTACATGGTTTTGAGAATCCCTAAGTAGGGATTTCTTGTATACTGTAGGGCCCCCTCCTTGTGGTTTTATGGGACTGTCCCTATAGACCTCTACCACTCTTGATTTATGACATCCCATGTAGTTCCTAGCTGGTGTCAATGGAGTGCTAATCTAATGGTTAGAAGTTGGAATTCAACTAGAGAAGAAATTTTCCTTGCCTCATAATGTCCAGAAGTAGCCAGCCTGCCTTGGCATTCCTTAGCTGTATCATTCCAAACTCTGCTTCCGTTATCACAATACCTCCTTCTTTCTCTGGGTACCTCCTTTGTATCTGTGTTCAAAACTCTCTCTTTTTAAAAACATGGATGATTGGATTTGGGGTCCACCCTAAGGCAGTACAACATGATTTTAAGTGGATTATACTTCCAGCTGGATTGTATGAAGAAGAATGTATCTTCACGTAAAGCATCTGAATGAGAAGGACGCAGGTTAACATACTTCAGTATGCGGCAGTCACAATCTTACTTGCTGAGAACTTGAAATACTTGCTGAAGAAGATGAAGGATTGCTGCCTTCACTGTGGATTTCAACTCAGTATAGAGAAGAACACAATTCTCACAGCTGGATCAATAGGTAGCATCATCATAAATGGGGAAAATACTGAAGTTGTCGATGTTTTGATCTTACTGAAATCTACAATCAATGCTTGCATGGACAGCTTTACTTGATTTTTTTTGGTAACAGTATTCTCACAGAATATTGATTCTTTTGTGATTGACACACTTTTTTGTTGTTCTGTGCCATTGAGTTGGTTCCGGCTCATAGTGAATTTATGCGCAACAGAATGGAACATTGCCTGGTCCTGTGCCAGCCTCTCCATCATTAATGTGTTTGAGCCCGTTGTAGTCACTGTATTAATTCATCTTGCCTAGGGCTTTGCTCTTTTTATTCTGCCCCTCTGATTTACTAAACATGAGATTCTTCTCCAGGGACTTCTCCAGGGGTAGTTTGTGGAATTGGTGGAATTTGGAGTTTCCTTGGAAATCGCAAAAAGAACTGCTAAGGGATAAATTGATGCATTTGTGATTCTGCTAAGCTCCTCTGGATGGTTGTCATTCTGATAAACTCTTTAGGTGGAGGGGAAACTAAAGCTCATCAGGGCATAACAATGGGATCTGTGACGGTAAGAGAAAAGGTTGAACTCAAGGAAGACTTCATTCCTCTTTTAAAACTTGGTTTTAAATGGTAAAGTGAGTCCAAGAATCTACTGATGGTATTGAGTGAGTTAGTGAGTGAGCAGTAAAATGAGAAAAGCAGTTGTGGTTAATACAGATTCATTAGTTACAGACTCTTAGGGTCTGTCTAAAAATTTCAAATTTCAATAAAGTGGGCAAACGAGTACTACAGACTCAAATCATAACTGCTAGGTGCCACTTGTCTTTCATGTTTGGGCCAAATTATTTGCAGGTCGTTCTAAATGAGTCATTACTCTTAGATCCTTTGCTAATGATTGTTAATGGTGTGGTGCTTACCTTTTTGAGATCTAGCATTTTAATGTAACAAAATCTTAATGCTTATGAAGGGAGATAAGCCCTTAGGACAAAATCATCTCTGCTCTCAGATGACTTCCATTTAGGGAAGTAGTTGGATCCAGGGATGGACTTTGCTTCCTGTCATAAATGCATAAAACCATGAAATTATATGTCTTATTTTGTGCATGAGTGGGTAAGTGTATTCCATTTTTAGCCTGTTTTCTCTTGGTTGCATAATCTGGAAGCCTTGAGCATAAAGGTAATTTATTAGCTCAAGTACACCGGCTCATACCCAAGGAATGAAAAAACCTTTACACACCAACTCCCCAAGTTAGCACCATCCAGTGGTAAAAGAATGGTACAAGGACTTTATTATGGTCCTCCTATTATTCACACTAAATAGTCTCCTGGTCCAATTCAAGAAAGTTGCATACTTGATTTTTACACAAGAGCACAATTATGCTTCATTCAGTTGAATGATTTGAGAACTCAACTCTCCAGTTGTAGATTGTCCTAGACTTACAACATATTTTGAGTTATGATGGGCAACCTTTTATTTTTTGTATTTGTGTGCATGTTATTATTAGTAATATGGACTACTCATAATGTTGCAGTGCTTACTTTGCTGATGTTGTTATTCTCAGAAATTCACTTTACAGATGTTTATATTTAGTGGTTTTAACCCCCCCAAAGAACAATTAGGGAACATATTTGTCACTATTATGATAAAAGAGGCAATAATAATGAAAAGAAAAATTATTTAATGAGGCATTCAGCTTACATTAGAACTGGATTTATAACAGTGTCATCAGTACAGGGTTCCATTGTTAAGTTTGGAGTCTACCAGTGTTTGTCATGTCACTTTCTAATTTGGGGACACATTGTGTTTGGAGTTACTTCCTCTGTGCAATCTACTGATAGGACAATTGTCAATTTATTTAAAGCACATAACACTTCTACCCTCTGAAAAATGTGATGTGGACATGGAATGACTTTGGTCCAGCTCTCTCTTCTGTGAATGGCATATAGAATTTCCATCAATCAGAACTCAGAATAGTCTTAGTCCTGGAACTTCTACATGTGCAATGATTGTTGACCTTAAACTCAGGAATCTATGCAGAATGGACTTTTAAAAGCATCAAATAGCTATAGTCAACTTCTTTGGTCTTTGTAGTAGTTAGATGATTGTATCTGAACTAGACACTTATGACTAGGTTTGGGGAGGGTAAGCCTCTCAATCAGGTGGTGGCTAGATGACAAATCCGTGGGGTTATGAGTTTTTGTTGGAGAGCGAGGGCTTTGGAAGCTACTCTATGTCTGACTCTTCACCTTCCTGCCTGCTGGAACTCTGTCTGCATCTAGGGGTAGTCACACGTGGGCCGCCTGCCCCTGAGACCTGCTGTTTCCCTGCCATGCTTCCGCCACCCTTGGATCCATGAGACTGCACCAACCAATTCTGTGTTCTTCTCTAAACCATTGGGGCTGTGTCCTGGGAATAGTATTTCCCAGTATTCCTTCCCAGCAAAGCCTTTTAGTACAGCAAATCCATGATAGAAATGGAGGTACATATATTGGTATGCCTCTGGAAGTGGCAGACAGAAGCCTGGACTTTGACAAACAGGAGGCATGACCTTGGTCTCATCCTGTTATGTGAGTCTCAAGAGGGACTTATACATGAGTGGTGGACTGGAGGGACTGAACAATTGTGAGGATGACTCAGGACCAGCAGTTTTTTGTTCTGTTTTGCATCGGGTTGCTATGGGTCAGAACCAACTCAGTCGTGCTGTGGTAGTCATATATCTATGCCGATTTCATGATTGAGATGTAGGCGTGGGGTCTGGCCTGTTAATCTGGAGAGAGCCATTGAGTAGCCAATGAGGCCTTCGTGTGGGCATGACTTTATCCTGAGACTTCTGGGAAATCTTGTGATATTTCCCTTCTGGAGATGAAAACCATCTCCCCAGTTGTTAGGAGTCAATCTCTGAGATGACTAACTATAGACAAGACAAGATGGCAGTGTCTGAGGAGTGGGAGGAGCTAGAGGAGAAGCCACATGGCATTGCCCTGATACAACCAGACCTCTGAAGCTGGAGAAGCCACATGGATACCCCTGCCAGTGCTAAATTACTTCTACCACCACAAGATGCTATTGATGGACCCTGAGGCCTGGAATTGAGGAGCCATGGGGAAATCCCTGCCAGTGCTGGGCTTTCTGCATGCACTGGCCTGTGACTACGTGAGCCAGAAGGAGACTTCATAGACTGGTATTGGGTATGTGGGCTAATATGGGACTTATAACTTTGAACTGGACTGGGTTGGGATGCTTTCTCATTTCCCATTTCTCTTGTATTTAAGCCTTACCCTTATATCTATAGGGGTGTCTACAGATGCCTAACAGCAACAGACAACCTGGCCTTATACTCTTCCATTTTGGAGTTGGAAGAAGTGTTGATTTGGGGGCCATTCTAAAGGGGAAAGTAGCCTTTACTGTGACTCGCTTAAAATGTCTCCCCAGGATAATTGGAGATGGATTAATGTTTTGTGTAGATAGAGTCCTCAAGAGAAGGTTTTTTCAGATTCATAGATGATCTTTTCATGACAGGAACACAATTGTGCTTTAAGCACTCACATCCAGGTATAGAGAGAGAAAAATTGTATTCCAGGCTTTTGTGTGTCTGGCCCTGGATTTGGATGTAGGACAGAAAGAGAAGAGGCAAGGTGAAATCTGAAAAGTCAGCTGTTCTTGTCCTAGTGCTATTCAACTACCTTGCTTTAACCTGGGGAAAACGGAGCTGAATCAAGATCCCACCAATTGACCACTCCCCCAGAATTCTATGGAGCATCTTTCCTCAGGCTTCCCACAGGAACTCTGTAGATACAGCTGTAGGAGATAGAAGCCTTACTCTACCACAGTTCTAAGCTGAACATATTAGAATATCTGCCTGGAACTGTGGGACAGTGGGGAAGGCATGACTGTTTAATACTAGATCCTAACGTTTACTGATTGAAAAGAGAATGGCTTCTGGTGAGTCAACTCAGCAAGCAGTCTGTGGTTCATCTGCACGGCTGCTTCCCACCCATTTGTGGCATGAGTGGTGCCAATTGCCATTGCCCTGTTCCATCTTATGCCTACCTTATGTGTAATAGAAGGAATGAGACATTGACTGGTCCTGGGCCATCTGCTGTATTCTTTGATATATGTGGCCCCATTGCTGTGGCTAGTGTGTCAGTTGGTCTCATTGAAAGTTTCTTTTCACAGACCCTCTTCTTCACCCAACACAAAGTACTTTTCTAATGTATGGCTTTTTCTGATGTTTCGTCAACCGTAATTGAGAGAAGCCTCACTGTCCTTTCTTCTCAGGAACATTCCCACTTGCGATAGGTAGGCTTTTTGTGCCAACATGGCCAAAGAAGATAGGAAGGTTTGTTGTGACGACGTGGCCAATGAGCACACACAAGATCAATTGCAGGGCGGAGATAGAAATGGCTTAGTGATTCTTGCCCTTGCTCTCTTGCTCTTGGATATTCTGACCAGCCAGTTGCCTTGTTTGTCATGTGTCTTCAAGCAACACTACCCGTGGGACACCTAATCCATGGACTGTGTTGCTGTGAGTTGAGATTCCTTCAAGCCCTGGTTCGCCACGCTCCTGGAATAGACATCTCTTGAGCTGGGGACTGTTGGACGGGGTCATCTGGTTGAGTCTTGGTGACTTGCTTTGCTGTTTTCTGCCTGTGGACAGATAACCTGAATTGCTCTACAGAGGACGACTTGGCGGCCCTCAAGACTCCAAGGACTGCCATTGTACTAGCTGTTTCACTCAAGTGAGTTGCACTGAGCCATTTGTACTGCTTTATAGCTTAGTTAACTGTTTGTTTGTTTATTTATTTATTTATTTATTTTGGGGGGGCATCACTGCTCTCCAGTGGTGGGTGTAGGAGGCCCAGCCCCACTGCTGGAATTGAACCTCCGTCCCAGTGGGCCGCAGTCCCGCGCACAACCACTATGCCACCGGGGCTCAACCCAACTGTTTATTTCTTATCTTATATATCCTATTTGTATAAATATATAGAGATAATTATCAGTGTCCTGGTTTTGTTTCTCTAGAGAACCCTATCTAACACATCACTGTATTTCTCCTAAGTCGAATTTGTTCATTCTTCTGAAAGTCTTGTGGCATGGTCAATATTTTCACCAACCCCTACTGTCAACATGTATCACAGCCAAAATACATTCTTCTGTCTTCCTTTTTTATTACCCTGATTTGCATGCATATGAGGTACTTGAAAAACCAACCAACCAACCAACCAAGGTTTGGATCCAAGTCTATGTTCTTCTCTAAATCATTGGGGTTGGATCCTGGGAATGACATTTCCCAGCATTCCTTGACAGCAAGCCCTTGAGTACAGCAAATCAATGATAGAAATGGAGGCACATATATTAGTGCACCTCTGGCAGTGGCAGGCCGAAGTCTGGACTTTGGTAAACAGGAGGCATGACCAAGGTCTCAAGGCATTTTTATCCGTGAACTGCCATCTCCTTGCTGCCAGAGTAATTGTCATTAGTGGTCCATCCGGTGAGGCTTCATACATCCTGACAACCTTGAAGAGGCTGTGTGATTGAGCAGCGCTTTCTGCTGGTGTACATTTGATGGCCAAGAGTGGGAGTTGGCTAGACAACAATCGACAACCATAAAAGCTAGCAGTGAGTCTCTGAGAGTCGGTTGGCATTCCTTGGCTCTTCCTTCCCTTCTCCCAATGGTTTTGTAACCATCAGCCCTCTTCCTGTTTGAACTCCTTAGAGTTTATTTTCCTGAGTGACCCATCGCTACTCCTCCTAAGAATGCACTATGCATTCTGTGAGCGAGAGAGAGTGTGAAAAATCAGATGAAAAAGCAAAGCAAAGCGATTTATGCTGTGGATCGGAGGAAGGTTGACAGAGCAGGCCATCCGTTTTACATCTAGCATTTCAGACACCCCGAGATAACATCGCTTACCCCACTTCCTCCCCGGGCTTCCTGGGCCCATGTCTCCTCTTTCCTAACCCTTCTGAGAAGACAAAGGCTCAAAGGCGGCTTCAGGAAGGACAAGGCTACCTTTTGTAAGTATTGCTTTCAATGAGGCTGTTATTCGGTTACAGGGAGTCGAATGGAGCCTCTGAGCAGTGAAAAACCATATTTAATATTATAGCCTAATGTTTTATTGGGAATGCTAAAACAACCGGGATACTGTTTGGTCTGAGAGGAAAGCTCAAGAAAATCTTGTGGTGACACTGGGAGGACCAAAGGGATCCTTTCAGGCTTGGATGGGGTAAGCGCTGAGCCACCAGCGGGAGGGGTTTCTTCCAAGGGACCTGCCCTACTCCCTGACCCTTTCGGAACCAACATCAAGTATCTTCTCATTGTTGGGGTCCTCGCTCAACAGCCTTTCCGTGAACTCTCACACCCCTCTCCCCACCATGCTTCTCCGCTTCTGCTCTCTGCTGCGGGCCTTCCACTGCCTTCATCTCCAGCTGAGAAGCAACACGTTTCCCTTGTCTTCTTTACTCTGTCTTGTCTTACCGAATTCTACAAAGGTGGAGATCTGAGTTTCTTCGAATCCATGTTAAATCCTCACTGTATGGGCTATGCTTGGCCCACAGATGATACTCAATCATATTTTTTGAACCAGTGAGTCCTATGCCCCAGATAGAATCATACTTAATAATTAGTCTTACATACTTTGGACTCTTCAAGAGAGAATAGTACCCACTGAAGGACATCATACTTGGTCAAGTAGAGGGACAGCGACTAGGAGAAAAAGAACGGTCCTCCAGCAGACAGCTTGACACACAGGCGGTGGGGGGCGGGCTCAAGCAGAGGAACAGGAGTGAGGCTGGGCTGTGTTTCGTTCTGCTGTGCGGAGGGTCACTCTGGATCTGAACCGACTTGATGCCACCAAACAGCAAGACAACCGCCACCATCTTTATGAGTCTTACTTCTTAAATGCATATTTCAAACTATGGTACACAGGAGCTCTTCGGTTCTTGTTCTCCCCTTCCTCACTGCTTTTGAGTTTGTTCCTTCAAACTCCTGTGTCTTTCGGAGACTGTTTCTCTTTATAGGAGCAGAAAAGCCTCTTTCTCCTATAGGGAAGTGACCATAGAGCTACCAAGAGTTTGTATAAACTCTGAGCTCAAACTCAAAAGGAGTTTGTTTACCGGAGTTGAAAGGAATGTGAAGTTGTTCCGTTTCCCAAAAGGCTTTGGGTCTGCAATGCACGAGGCAGGTGACTTGCCGAGACTCTCCCGCTCAGCTTCTCTGAGGAGCCCGTCCTCTCCTGGAAACCAGCATCATTACCTGAAACCCATAAACCACCACAATAAAGAATACGGAGGATGCATCACTGCAAGGTCAGAAAAGACAAGTCGATGAGACCCAACCGTGCAGGGGGTGGATATTTCTACTGTCCAGGGAGGCAACAGTCTGTCTTGCCTAGGCTGGGAGGAGGCCACAGGCAGAGGTGGGGTGGGTGCGGGGGTGTGGGTGTGGGTGGGGGCAGGCAGAAGATCCCGCACCTGGAGCCAGGAGGTGTGGAGGGTGCTGCCCGAGCAGGCAGAGCAGAGGTGGAACGGAACGGCAGGCTCTCGCCATAGCCAAGGAGGCTATGTTCCCAAACAGCAGCCTGTGTGTTCTCAGGCCCACAGGAGACACCCTGTGGAAACTTTCTGAATGGGCTGGGAGGAATGTAGGGCGCAGGAACTCCTGGTGAGACGGACAGATAGGGTTCTGTTACTATTATGGGGGGGCGGGCTCTATTTGATCTCAAGGAACCCTTGTGGTACACAGGTTTAAGCACCTGGTAACTGAAAGTTGGGTGATTCGCACCCCTAAGTGGCTTCATAGAAGAAAAGACCTGGGTGCAGATCTCTCCCCAGGCAGGCTGACACTGGAGGGTGCCCTAGAGAGTGCAGGGCCACTCTGTCCCATGCGATGGCTCTCAGTCAGCATGGGCTCCACGGCACGCCACAGCAATAAATAACATGCTGTTCTTCAGCCCGGGTAGCCCACCCGGAAACCACAGATGATACCTCTGCTGCTGTGACCTGCCAGGTCAACTGTTCAAAACCACCAGCTTCTCCATGGGAGGCTCCGTGGGAGAAAGACAGGCTTTTCTACCTCTGTAAAGAGTTGTCGTCTCTGAACCCCACAGGAGCAGTTCTGCCCTTGCTTCTCGAGTAAGGTGACCAGACGTCCCGCTTCTTAGCAATTTCTCCCACCTCCCGCGGTGTTTTAAAATTAAATAAATATATTACAATACTCTTTTTGCATTCTATGAGCATTGTTGTTGCTCCATATAGACCACATTTTTAATCAAGACCTCCCCACCCCTGCCCGGTCAATAGTGCCCCGCTTAAGATCTGGTCACTTTCTTATAGAGACATTATGGATTCCATGGCAGTGAGTTTACTTTTTCTTTTTTTTGGTGGGGGGGGGTTGGGGACGGGGGGGTTGGGGACGGGGAGGAGTCAGACGAGTCACTGCTACAAGACCCGCCCACTGCCATGTCAGTTCTTGGGTCTCTGTCAAAGGGGTCTTGTTTGGCTCTAATTCTGGGATGAACTCAGATCACAGCTGGTGACTTCAAACCCAAATGATTGAGGACTGCCCAATCCCCACACAACTTTCCCGACTGTGTGGCACTTAAGCCCGGGAAATGTGGTTAGGATATCAGAAGAATGTGACATTATATTTCCTTTGAGTTTGATATTTAAAAAGGCCTAAGTGGGTCCAAAAAACCCAAACTCACTGCCATGGAGTTGATGCGGACTCAAAATGACCCTCTAGAACCGGGTAGAACTACCCCTTTGGGTTTCTGTAGAAAAACCTCATCTTTCTCTTCCAGAGGGACAGGTGGCTTCATACTGCCAAATGTGGCCAACAGGACCGTGTGTCACCCCTCTAGCACTGCCAATTGTTTGTCTAAACACTGAACTCATCTCCAGACCCGAAGGACTGTGGACCTGTAAGCCTCGTTACTTTGACCATTGTTTGGTTTGTGCCACCGTTTTCTTCTTCCTCTCTGTCTAGCTCTCTTTCATGTGGCTCCTTTCAGAGCAATTGGAAGCGGTATCTGGAAACCATTGCGTTCTTCTAGTTTCAGGGTTATGGTGACTGATTTACCTGTGGCCTATTAGTTCACTAGACTGGTTATTTCCACGTGTCTTTAATTTCATCAGTCTTCTTTCTTCCAGATAGGGTGAGATCAGTAGTTATACTTTTGATAGCTCTTCATCAGGGTCTTCATCACTACTCATCACAAAACAAAACCAACTCACTGCCATTGAGATCATTTCAACTGATAATGACCCACAGGACAGGGTCAAGTTACCCCTGTACGTCACCGAGACTAAATATTTGCAGGAGTAGAAAGCATGGTCTTTCTCTTGAGGAGCAGCTGGTGGTTTTGAGCTGCTGACCTTGTGTTTAGCAGCCTGGCTTGTAACCACTATATCATCAAAGCACCTACTCATCAAAGCAGGATGTAAAACATTATGAACGCTGTTATGTCACTTGACCTTGATGTTGATGACTAATCCTCGATGTCTAAGAAAGGGATGATTTTACCTCAAACCACAAAGGCAATTTTGAATAAGAAGTTTGCTTATTTTACAGATAACTTAGTCCTGGGAAATTCCTGGAATGGTGGAAAACCACATAAATAAATACAGTGCTAAGTGCTCACCTGTCCATGTCAAGATATCCGGAAGACAGCTACTCAGCCAACTGATTGGGAGAGGTCCATATCTGTGCCTATTCCAAACAAAGATGGTCCAACGGAATGTGGAAATTATTGAACAAGGCCATCCGTCTCACATGCAAATATAATTTTATTGAATTAAATAAAAAACAATTTCAGCAGTACATCAACAGGGAATTGCCACAAATTTAAGCAGGATTCAGAAGAGAAAATGGAATAAGGGATAGTGTAGTGATATTAGGTGGATGTTGGCTGAAAGCAGAGAATATGACCAGTGTATGCTTTATTGACTATGTGAATTGTGAATGGTACTGTGCAAAATGGGGTTTCCAGAGTACTTATCTGTACTCATGTGGAACTTGTGCATGGACCAAGAGGCAGTTGCACAAACAGAACCAGGGAATACTGCATGATTTAAAGCCAGGAGAGGTGTGTGTTCTTTCATCATACTTACTCAATCTGTACACTGAGAAAATAAACAGAGAAGCTAGACAACATGAAGAAGAATGTGACTTACTGGTGGGGATATCAGACTACAAACTTCAGTATGATTTACACTTAACGAAGAAAAGAGAAATCACCACATTGAGACCCATAAGCAGCATCTTAATAAATGTAGATAAGGTTAAAGTTGTCAAGGATTTATTTGTACTTGGATCTACAATCAATGCCTATGAAAGCAGCAGTCAAGAAATTAAAGGTTGTATGTATTGCACTTGTCCAATGTGTGACAAGAGATCTCTTAAAGTACTCATAAGGCAAGGTATTATTTTGAAGATTAAGGTGAACCTGACCCAAGCCGTGGCATTTTCAATCTCCTAATGTGCTTGTCAAAGATGAAAAATGAACAAGGAAGACATAAAAAGGATTAATGCCTTTGAATTATGATGTTCACAAAGCATATTGACTATACTATTGTCAGTAGAACAAACAAATATGTCTTAGGACAAGTACAGCCAGCATGTTTCTTAGAAGGAAAAAATGGCAAGATTTCATCTCCAAAACTTTGGATGTCATCACCAGGGACCTGCAGAAGGAGACCATACTTGGGAAAATTGAGGGTTGGCAATACGATAGTCCCCCAATGAGGATGTATGGACATAGTGTGTGCATCAGCGTGAGCAAGCATAGTGACAGTTGTGTAGATGGTGCAGAATTGGCTGTTATTTCATAGTGGTGTATATGGGGTTGGTATGACTTGTAACCAACTTAAGAACACTTAATAATGACCTAATGAGGCAAAGAAAAGAGTTTCATTCCATGTCCCACAGGTTGAGAGTGACTGAGCCGGTGTAAATCTTCTACTACACCACCCTGTTGTCTGGTGGAAGAACTCTCTGAGTCATGTTCTTAGCTCTAGGTGGTGTAGAGAAGGAATTTCGTTGTGGGTGCCAGGTAGCCTTTTTGGAGTCATAGAAGAGTGTGGGAAAGAAAAAGGAAACCAGAGGGAACAGAGTGTGATAATAAGCCTTCAGTTCAGCCCGGGCTGCTGTCAGCAGTGGGTGGCCTCTCCCCTGGTTAATCCACTTTTCTCTAGGGGGCAGGGTGGAAACAGCGGTTGCTGTCCTTAGCTGCAGCTGAATTCAAGGCAACTCTGGTGCCAGCTTGGACTGACGGAAAAAGGAATTCTTTCTTCATTCATGTTCAGACAGCATCCCTTTTCTCTTTTGAGCCCCACATAGTACTCTTTGATGGCTTTCAACTAACTACTCACTAAGGACAAATCAATTTTGAGACACAATTACCTTACAGGACAGAGTAGAACTGTTCCATTGGGTTTCTCAGGTTGTTCTCGTTACTGAAGCAGACTGCCATATCCTTCTGCTGTAGAGTACTTATGGATTTGAACCACTGAAATACTGTCTTTTCAGCTAGTATGCAGGCACCCACTCACTGTGTCCTCAGGGTTTCCTGGCTTTGAGTTGGAGACAAGTTTTCATCCTCTTGGGAACACAGTTCTGGTTCCTCGTGCTCCCCCATCCCAACTGGGTTGGAAGAGATAAAATCATCCTATTACCCTTCTATGCAAATGATCAGAGGAGCTGGGGTCCATGAAGACACATGCAGCATCAAGATTAGAGGAAGGCTTATTAATCTGTAATATGCAGGTGACACAACCTTGCTTGCTGACAGCAGGAGGACTTGAGAGACTTGCTGATGAAGATCAAGGATTGCAGCCTTCGTTATGAATTGCCACTCCATGTAAAGAAGATCAGGCGGCTCACAGCTGGACTGATAGATAATGTTAGGATACACAGAGAAAAGACCGACACTGTCAAGGAATTTCATCTTCTTTGGATCCCCAGTTAATGTTCATGGAAGCAGCAGTCAAGGAATCCAACGGTGCGTTGCATCGGATAGACCTGCTCCACAAAACCTCCTTTACAATGCTGAGAAACAAGGCGGTTCCTTTGCGGACTGAAGTACGTCTGACCTAATCCATGGCGTTTTCAATCGCTTCATATGCATGTGAAAGGTGAATAAGGAATGTCGAAGAAGAACCGGATGCATTTGAATTAGAGTGCTGGCTATCATGGGCTGTCCAAAGAACAAACAAATCTGTCTTTCAAGAAGAGCCAGATGCTCCTTGGAGAAAAGGATGTTTTATGAGGAAAGGCCAGTCCCTGAGGAAGGACATCACGCCTTGTAAAGCGGAGGAGTTGTGAAAAAGAGGAAGAGCCTCAACAAGATGGATTGGCATAGCGGCTGCGACAATGGGCTCAGACAGAAGGAGAATTGTGGGGATGGTGCAGGACTGGACAGTGTCTCATTCTGTTGCTATGAGTCAGAGCTCACTTTACAGCACCTCACAAGAACAATCCCTGGATGTGGTGTCCTCCCTCCTTCACACCCTGGGGGAATAGCAAATATGGCTCTTCAGGGAAGTACTTTGGGGGAGACATCTGTAGATGTGTCTGTGAGATCTGAGTATTGGCTTTACTTGGTATGAATGTTCTGCGTCCTTGGTTTCTTGGGAATGATATCTTCTTGGAAGGCTGGATTTTTTTAAATTAAAAATCATTTTACTGGGGGCTCGTACATCATTTTTCACAAAATATATAAATAAGCATACTGTGCCAAGCACCTTCGCACATCCACTGCCATCATCATTCTCCAAACATCTGCCTTTCCCTTTGAGCCCTTGATATCGGCTTTTCAATCCTTTCCCCTCTTCCCCTGCTCTCCCCTCCTCCACCCCACCTTCTCTCCACCCATCCAGCAGCTTCATTCTCACCACTGGCCCAAAGGGGCTCATCCGTCCTGGTTTCCCCATGTTTCCAGCTTCCCTCTCCGCCAGGGCACCTTCTCCAGTTCATCTGGATTTGTGAGGTAGAGAAGGCTGGATCTTAAAAGACAAGACTTAACCTATAAAAGCATGGGTTCAGTGGTGAGCTGGGATAGTTTAGGCCTCTGGAAATCATTGAGTGAAACCTCTAAAGGGGATTGGTGTTTTACATTGTTGAGCAAATAAATTGAGCACCCACATTGTGTCCAGTATTGTGCTGTGGCCTTGCAATACCATGGCATCATTCCAAAACCCTGCTCCCACCTTCTAATGGAGGTAACGTCAATGAACAAGTCAATGCAGAATAATCGCAGGCTATAATCTGTGCTGTGAAGAAAGGACTTTGGAGAAGAGTTATCAAGTGAGAGGAGAATGCCACTCTGGCTTTAGGGGAGTGGTCATCCTAGACTCCTGGGAGCAGGTGTGTGGAGACTGATTTCTGAAGAATAAGGGAGAGGCAGCTGTGGGAAGAATTTGGTGGAGTCCACCAGGCAGTAGAAACAAGTGCAAGGGCTTAGAGGTGAGAGTAGTTAGGCATTTTGGTAGGTAGCCAGTGAGGATGGAGTGCGGTGGTGCTGAGAGGTCAGGGAGGAGAAGTCTGGGGAGGCAGGTTGGAGCGAGATCATCTGCCATGATAAGAAGTTTCCATGTTCTTGAAAGAAAGTGGGACACCACTGAATATCATAATACCCAGTGGCTGAGACATCAATACTCATGGAAGAGAAAGCTGACTCAAACCCACACTCCAGAAAAATGTTTGGGGCTGTGTTACCCTGTTTTGAGTCATGCCTTTCAGCTTTGAAAGGACTCAGCCAGTCTGGGTGCATTATAACACCAATGAAATATGTAATTTTCCATTAGTTCTTTAATGTTTTCCCCTCCTCCCCCACTATCATGATCTCAAATCTACCTTAAAAATCTGACTAGACCACAGGAGGTACATGGGTACAGGTAAGAGCTAGAAATACAGGGAATCCAGGACAGATAAATCCCACAGGACCAATTTTGAGAGTAGTCATACCAGGAGGGTAAGGGAAAGATGGGGTACTAAGGGGAAGCTAATCACAACGATCTACATGTAGCCCCCTTTCTGGGGGATGGACCACAGAAAAGTGGGTGAAGGGAGACCTCGGTCAGTGTAAGAGGTGAAAAAAATATACAAATTATCAAAAGTTCATTACAGAAGGAGAGTGGGGGAGGGAGGGGAACATGAGCTGATACCAAGGGCTCAAGTAGAAAAAAAAATGTTTGGAAAATGATGATGGCAACGAATGTACAAATATGCTTGACGCAATGGATGGATGAATGGATTGTGTGAGAGTCGTATGAACCCCAATAAAGTGATTTAAAGGTAAATAAGCACAGCATACTTGGTTATACAAAAGAGAAAGAAGGACGCAGTGATACCCTTATGATTCTTGTTAGGTGACATCGTGCCAACTTGGACATAGCAGCCCCGTGCCCAACAGCATGAAGCAGCGCTCAGTCCTACGCCACCCTCACCATTGCTCCTGTGCCTGAGCCCAGGGATGGTGCCAGTCCATCTTGCTGTGGGGCTTCCTCTTGTTTGCCCACGCCTCCACTGGACCACTCATGATGTCCTTCTCCAGGGATGACTCTCACCTGGCTATGTCTGTCAGATGAAGTCTTGCCAACTCTGCTTCTAAGGAGCACTTCGGCTCTACTTCTTCCAAAACCGATCAAATGGCCCTTTTAGCAGTCCACAGGGCTTTCAATGTTCCTTTCCAGTTCCCTGATTCAAATTTGTTGTTACCTGCTGTCAAGTTGGCCCCGACTCATGCAGACTACAGGCAGAATGGAAGGAAATGCTGCCCAGTCCAGGACCATCCACCTGACTAGCTGGGGTTGGACAATTGGGCTCTGTGGGATTTTCATTGCCCGAGACTCAGAAGGAGATCAGCAGGCTTTTCCTTCCTAATTTATTGTAGGCTGAAAATGTCAATGAAGCCTGTTCAACATTTTAGTAACTTGCAAATCTTGAATTGCCAATGGAAGGTGACTGTGTACAAAGTGCCTTGGCTGGATGGTAGACCCTGGTCTTGTCCACGGAGGGCCAGAATTTGACCCCTACTGCCTCAAACAACCTCACAGACTTCATTAGCTATCTAAAGAATCTGACTGAACACATAAAACTAAGTTTGAAATAACTCCAATATGGAATTCTCTTTAGAGTCCAGTGTTAGAAAAAGACCCTCCCTTCATGTGTTTTCCCCCTTTTCTCTAAGCGCCTGGCAGTGAGTGCTTGCACATAGTCCTTCTTGCCATAATCTTTACACCCACCACCTTCCCTTTCTTCTGGCTAGAAGGTGGAAGGAAGACAGTGATTGTATTCCATGATTCAGCTGTGAGTGATTTCGAACAGAGTTAACTGTGGGTACAAGATCAGACATCTTAGAAGCAAGACGCAGCTTTGACACTAGAGAAGCCGCAACAACAGAATCAGGAGACAGAGCATGAGGCAGAAAACTGGACTTCCCAGGTCAAAGAACAAGGAGAGCTGTGTGCCTTCAGGCATGCGTCTGCTTGTGGAGTGGGGCACCTCTAGAGGGCACTTACATCAGGGGACTTGACTTGCTGACCCATTGAACTGGAGCCAAGCTTTGGGCTGCAGCTAATAGCAGAGTGGCATACCCTTTGGACATTGACTGGTGGCCTTAAAAGAGCTCGGGAACACTGCCTGAGCAAAGCAGAGTCTTGGCCAAGTAGCTGAGGACCAGCGAGAGTCCTGCCTGCCTGCCTGCCTGCGGGCATAAGAGAGAAGAAACTCTTCTGACTGGACAACTCACTATCCCGAACATTTCTTACTCCACTGGTGACCTGTTTATTTCCCTAATAAATCCCACAATCATGAACAGCATCTGTGAGTTCTGCGTGGTCCCTGAAATGCATTATAGAACCCAGGTGAAAAGCAGAGCGTGCTATGGGAAGTATTTTAACTGTAAGAATCTAGAATTGCTGCTGCATTCTCTTTTCCCTTTGATGATAGGGGACTATCTCTGGCCCCAAAGTAGGTATGATGCAGCCTCCTTCAGGGTCTGCAAATCCTCATCCTGTTCGGGGTCTTGGTCTTGGCTTTCGTTTTCAAATGGACAGAGAATGCAAAACACAAAACACCGAAAATGCATGCCAAAGATGAAAAAGCTTGTCGCTATTCCCCAATCGGCCACTGGCAAGACCTGTGAGGACAGCCAGAGCTTTTCAGTCTGCATCCCAAGTTACTCCCACATCAGAGTCACTCACACTAAGTAATGGAGATTCCTGGGCCCAGTAGAGATTTATAGAGTCCAGTTTCCCAAGGACACAGCTCGGAAACTCTTTCCTATAATTTTGGAGTTAATTCTCATACGCTTCCACGCGTGAACACCCTGCTGTTATTAGGGGCCATAACGCCGATTCAAATCCACACCAACCCAACGTTCAACAGAAGAAGCCACTTCCCCGTCCTGCACCGTCCTCACCATGTTCTCATGTTCAAGTGCACGCTTGCAGGCACTGGTCCATCCATCTTGCCGCCGAGGACCTTCCTCTTTTTCACCACCCATCTACTTCCCCAACCATGACAGGCGTTTCTCTGGGGACTGGGCTCATCTGACCTTTCCCAAGTATGTTACACAAAATCACACCATCCTTGCCTCTGATGAACACATTGGCTGTACTTCTTCTAAGACAGATTTTTTTTTTACTGGCGAACTATGGTGCTTTCAGTCCAAATTAAGTGTGAAAAATTGAACCCGAGGCTAGAGACTGGACAGGAAGTTTTTAGAATGGAACAAGAAAATAAAGGTTGGTGTAAAGAGAGACAGTGCAAATTGAGCCAAGAGAGGACCTTGAAAGAGATCAGGTGATGGCTGCTTGACAACATGTGTGGCTGAGGCTTCCACTGGTGTAATGATTCTAACAGAAGCTCCCTGTGGGTCAAGGTACATCTGTCTCTAGGGGATGGCCATGGGTGATCCTGCTAGAGGTTTGCTTTTGAGCCATCTCATGACTGTCCAATGCCAAGTCTTTAAAAGGAAGTCCCATGACTGGTGCCTCCCCCGTTAGATGAGCCTTCTTTGTTCTCACCAGTCCCTGCCGTCTGGCTACTGAGTCCACCTCTCCACCCTGTAGGTGGCAATTGATTCATAATGGACATGTTTTTATTATCATAATGGCACCACACTCTGCAAAAAGGAGTAATGCAATTTTGTTAATGAAAGTCATGTGTTGAGACAGGAGTGGATGGGAACTTCTGGGTCTGGTTTGGCCCAGACTCAAAACCTTCCGGGAAAACACAAACTTTCAGGGCCACACCCAGAAAGTCCCATTTACCTCTGTCAGGCCCATCTGCTTTGCATTAGAGAAATAATAACAGCCCTCTCCGGTGCCCTTTCATAAATATAAAATGTGCAATGAAACGGTTATTAGAAGGTAATCAATGGTGCTTATGTTTTCTTTCGTGAAGACATTGGTGGTGAATTCGAACATAATCCCATGACCACTGGATTTGCAGGCAATCTTTTGGCTAGCTGGCCCAGGCATCCTCCTTTGTAGCCCTGGGTGGGTCAGAGCCTAGGATTCTGACACCATCGTGTGCCAGGGAAGCACCTCTGTTTATCCTCATGCTGGGCAGGAATGAGGAAGCTGACTTGCGAATTCATAGAGGGCAAAAGCAGCACCTATTTAAGGAGCCCTGGTGGCACAGTGGTCAAACACTGAAAAGTCACTGCCAGAAAGGTTGGCAGTTCAAGCCTACCAGCTGCTCAGTGGGAAAAAGAGACAGCAATCAACTTGCACCAAGATTGACAGCCTTGGAAACCCTGAAGAGCAGTTTTACTTTGCCCCATGAGTTGGCATTGACTTGACAGGTGTTTGATTTGGCTTTATTTAATAGCTTAGGAGTCCACGTGCACGGTGCAAAGGGTTCATGACCTCAGCTGCTAGCGCAGTTGTTGAGGGTTGAAATCCACCCAGGGACTCCTTTCGAGGAAAACCTGGTCATCTATTTCTGGGGAGAAATACCAATCATTGAAAGCCACCTGGGGAGTAAAGTTATTCTCTCTCTCTCTCTCTCTCTCTCTCTCTCTCTCTCTCTCTCTCTCTCTCTCTCACACACACACACACACACACACACACACACACACACACACACACACACACGGTCTCTGTGAGTTGGAATTAGCTCAAAGGCAACTAATTTATTTAAAGGCATCAGGGCTACAATTAAGAGAAGTGACACTGACTGAGGCTTTAGGCCCCACATGCACTCCATGCTGAGGCTTACTTTCCCAAATCTCACCTCCTGACCTTGACTTGCTACATTTTGTATATTTGCATTGTTGGAAACTATCAAACAGTTGGGAAACTGGTACGATGTTAAGAAAATCAAGGGCATTTTTCAAGAAGGTAAAATCCTTCCTGATTGAGGGAGCCTAACATAGTTTTCTCTTTCTCTCTCAAAGCATCCATTGGAGCCTCCAATTTAGAGGTGGGCCACATCAGAGAACGCAAGAAAGCATGGGCTAGGGGTCAAGAGAGGAGCCGGCCCAAGATACATCTGTGCTCAGTATGTGCTACAAAGCTGTGAGATTTTGTGTTTAAAAGCTTTTAAAATAAAGCATTTGTCTTTATCATTGGATTGCAAAATCCTGAAAAATAAGAACTGTGCCACCCCCTCCCCCCTATGTCTTCTCTAATATTCCACAGAGCATTACACACCTAGTGTCCTGGAGTCAGCTCCAGTGCATAGTGAGCGTATGTATAAGTCACAGCAGTACCAGCCTCACAATCACTGCTGTGTCTGAGCTCGGTGCTGCAGGCAGAGTCCACTTTGTCTCATTGAGCAGCTTCTTCTTCCTTTTCGCTGACTCTCTGCTTTAACAACTACTATACCCTTCTGCGTGGACTCTCCCTAATAGCATGTCCCAAGAAAGCAGAACAAAGTTCCATCATTCTTATTCTACGGATCTGCCTGGCTGCGATTCGTCCAAACTTAATTTTCTCATGCTTCAGATTGGTTCCCACGCATAACAACCCTATGTACAATAAACGGCAACACCGCTGGCGCCTAGTCCATCCTCCCAACTGTTTTTGCGTCTGTGCCCCTGGGACAATTTATCTTGTTGAAGTTCTTTTTCTATTTTCCTACTTTACCAATCATGATATCCTTCTCCAGGCACTGGTCTTTCCTGACTGCGCAGATGAGACGAAGCTTTCCCATCCTTGCCTCTACAGGGCATTCTGACTGTCCTTCTTTCCAGGCACATCTGTGTGACCTTTTGGTGGTCCATGATACTTTCAATCTTCTTTTCAGTACCATAATTTGAAGGCATCACTTCTTTTTTTGGTCTTCCTTATTCAATGTCCAACTTCCCCATGTATATGAAGAGGTGGAACATATCATTGCTGAGGTCAGTTGCACCTTAGTCTTCAAAGGAACAGCTTTGTTTTTCAAATGCTCTTTTTTTGTTGTTATTGTTGTCAGGTGCCATCTAGTCAGGTCCATTCCACAGTGGCCCTATGCATGACAGAATAAAACATTGTCCAATGTCGTGCCATCCTTACAATTGTTCTTATGCCTGAGCCCATATTTGTAGCCACTGTGTCACTCCATCTCCTGGATGGTCTACCTCTTTTTCCATGTTTTTCCATGTCCCTCCAATTATCAAGCATAATGTGCTTCAGGAACTGGTTACTCTAGTAACTAGTTTCTCCAGAACAACTTCTCTAAAGTATTTAAAATAAAGCCTTGCCATCCTTGCCTCTAAGGAGCACTCTGACAGTATTTCTTCCAATTCAGATTTGTTTGCCCTTTTAGCAGTCCATGCTATTTTCAATATTCTTTGCCAGCACCACCATTTAAATGTATTCATTCTTCCTTCTTCTTCCTTATTTGATGCCCAGTTTTTATATGTGCATGAGGCAATGAAAAATGCCATGGCATGGATCAGGCCTACCTAAACCCTCAAAGTAACCTCCTTACTTTTTTTTTTTTGACATCACTGCCCTCTGGTGGTGGGAGTAGGAGGCCCAGCCTTTGCTCCTGTGGAGCTGGAATTGAACCTACATCCAGTCGGCCGCAGTCCCGCGCATAACCACTACGCCACCGGGGCTCAGCCCTGTAACCTCCTTACTTTACAATACTCTAAATAGGTCTTGTGCTGCACATTTCTGTAAGGCAGCATATTTTTGTTCTCTTGAGTGTTGCATCATGAGCACTGATTGTAGACCCAAATAAGACAAAATCCTTCACAACTCCAACTGATTGTATATTTATCATAATGTTACCTATTGGTCTAGTTGTGAGGATGTTAGTTTTCTTTCTACTGCATCGTAATCCATACTGAATGCTGAACTCTTTGATTTTCATCAGCAACTGTTTTAATGCCTTCTCACTTTTAGCAAGCAAGGTCTACTTTAAAGTCAGCTTCCTCATGTTTTTGAAAAATAATATGAGTGGCATAAAGGGGGGCATTTAGTAATTCTGTCAGTAATATCCTTAATCTAGCTAGGGATATGAAATTTAAATTCTATTGGGAAAAGGCATAGGCACATGTATAGGAAAGTTTATTGACTGAGATACACGGACTATTCACTACGCAGGTTAAAATGTTAAGTGACTGCACATGGCTTAAGAAAAGAATGGGAAAATAATTTGGTGGAGAAAACAGTGCTTGGGGGACACGAGAGAGGGGGAGGTAGGAAAAAGGAAGGTATCTGTCAATCACCTCAGGAATAAGGGAACCACAAGTCATCTAAAATTGATGGCGAGGAGGGTATAGGATGCCTAGTGGGGCTTGATCAAGGGCAATGTAGCCAAGAGGAATTGCCAAAACCTGAATGAAGGTGAAACATGATAATGGGACAAGAGGAAAGTAAAAAGAAATAGAGGAAAGGGCTAGGAGGCAAGAGATCTGAGAGGGCTGGTCCCAATCCTAACCATCTGGACAACCATCCCTCCCCCCAGAAGAATTAACTTCAGAGGACAGCACTGAAGCTACAGCTCAGGTAAAGGGACAAATCTATTCATAGCACATGGGAGCAAATGAAGGGGGAGGAAGAGAGAATGAAGCTCATCCTGGCCCACCGAGTCTTGAGGATGATATCCCTGCTCTGAGCAGCCTATGCATAGAGAAGATCATATGGCCGGCCCCACTATGAGACACAACATCCTTTACTGACTCATAGCTCTACAGAGAACAACATTGGAGACACAGAATTGTGCCCCGTCTGACCTCACCACACCAAGACAAAACACTAAGGGTGTGCAACAGAACAGCAAGGGGGGCAGAGCAAAAAGTCCCCAAGGAATTCTAAAAAGAGACTTTGGGCTCATGGTGTGGCGCTCCATCAGACTTGACCGGAAAATACTCCTAAAAGTCAAAAAACAGAACATGAACTATTAGCAGGTCTTTGTTTTTTCATTGTAGTTGTTGTTAATTTTGTTTTGTTTTGTTATGTCTTGTTTTTGTGCATATTATTATCTCTGCAGGTCTATCTAGATAAGATAGGCGGGATAAACAACCTGGAGGAGAAAACAATGGGACTAACGGTTCCAGGGAACATGAGAGAAGGGGAGGTGGGAGAGAGGAAGTGGTGTTAACAAACTCAGGGACACAGGAACAACAAGTGATTCAAAATCAGTGGCAAGGAGGGTGTAAGAAGCCTGGCAGGGCTTGATCAAGAGCTATGTAACCAAGAAGAATTACCGAAACCCAAATGTAGACTGAGCATAATAGTGGGACAAAAGGAAAGTAAAAGGAAACAGAGGAAAAAAACATGAGGCAAAGGGCATTTATAGTTTTAAATACAGGCATGTGCATATGTTAATATATTTATATAATGATGATGGGGAAATAGATATAGGTACATATAATTATAGGTTTAGTATTAAGGTAGCAGATGGACATTGGGCCTCTACTCAAGAACTCCGTCAGTGAAAGAACATTATGTTCTATTAAACTGGTATTCCTGATACAATCGCTGAAGACAAAATGTGTGCACAAACAAATATGGTGAAGAAAGTTGATGGTGCCTGGCTATCAAAAGATATAGTGTCTGGAGTCTTAAAGGCTTGAAGATAAACAAATGGCCATCTAGCTCAGAAACAACAAAGCCCACATGGAAGAAGCACATTGGCCTGTGTGGGATCATGAGGTGTTGATGGGATCAGGCATCAGGCACTGAAGAACAAAAAACTATATCACTGTGAATGAGGGGGAGAGCAGGGTGGAACCCCAAACCCATCTGTAGATGACTGTACATTCCCTTACAGAAGGGTTGTGGCCAGGAGATAAGCCAGTCAGGGTGCAGTGTAGCAATGCTGAAACATTCAACTTTCCTCTAGTTCTTAAGTGCTTCCCTATCATGATCCCAATTCTACATTACAAATTTGACTAGAACAGAGGTTGTACATGAGTGCAGATAGAAACTGGAATAACAGGGTATCCATGACACAGATGATCTCTTTAGGACCTGTGGTGATACTCGGAGAGTGAGGTAGAAAGAAGAAACCAATTACAAGGTTCTAAATATAATGCCCTCCCTAGGGGATGGACAACAGAGAAGTGGGTGAAGAATGTCAGATAATGGGAGATATGACAAAAGAATAATAATATGTAAATTATCAAGGGTTCATGAAGGGGGTGGGTAACTGGGAGGGAAAACAAAAATGAGGTGATACCAAGGGCTTAAGTTAAAAAACAAACAAACAATGGATGGATGGATGGATTTTGATAAGAGTTGTATGAGGTCCTAATAAACTGATTTTTTAAAAATGAATAGGAATTAGACACAAGGAAACGAATTTCAATAGTGTTCACTAAGGCAGAACTATGCCTGCTGACCTAATACCTGTCACACATAACAAAGAAAACATGGAATGGCAAATATATGTTGGTCTGAGGTTGCCAAATTCTTATGCAACCTGGAAAGCAAGACTTTTCACCCAGAATCTAATGATTTCAAGGTTCATGTTACTGGGAGAGGAGCCATCTGCTTCCTCTTACTCCAGGGTACTTCATCTTTAAGTTCAGTGGAGTATGAGCATTTAATAATATCCTTGTATGAGCGTGTATTAAATTGGGGTAACCGTGGGAGACTGCTGAATGTCAGACTTCTTTGGCCTTTCCCTTTTTGTGGTCAATGACAAAGTGACCCTATCTGAGGTGGGGCCTCCTCTGAAGAATTGGGCGATTTTTTAGTTTTTTTTTTTTCCAGATGCACAAACAAGGGAGCAATCAGTTGTTCAGAAGCCTTAAGCAGTCAGATCACAACATTGGGAGATCGCATTGGATATGACATAAATTGAAAACAAGTGTCAGGCTCTGCCTTGGTGTGGATCCTCATAGTGGTTTCAGACAATGTCTGTCCTTTTGGGATTGACTAACTTTTTTTTTTTTAATTTAGGCATCAGGATTGACTAACTTTGTCTAGCATAATGTTCTCCAGCTCCACGTATATAATGAGGTGCTTGGTGGTTTCTTAGCATGTTTTTTAGAAATGCATCATATTTCCATTGTGTGTATGTACCGCTTCTTTATTCAATCTGCTACTGATGGGCTTCTGGGTTGTTTTTAAATTCTTACTATTGTGAACAGTACTTCAATGAACATGATAATCCATTTGAGCCATGTCTCTCACTTCTTTAAAGTATATACTCAGTATAGGCATTGCTGGACCATATGGAATTCCTATTGCCATCTGTTTGAGGTATCATTATATCACTTTCCACAATGTTTGTAAAATCATTTTCCATCTGCTAATTATTTCTGGGTTCCCACCAGGGCCTCTTTTAGATGACATTTATGGATCCTTTAATTGTTTCTCTCAGGTGCTAAAATTTATTTGTTCTTTTATTCATTCAACAAACAGGCCCTGGCCTTGATGCTGGTGTTGCAAAGGTGGTTTAAACCTGGTCCTATCCACCAGATGTGTACAGTATTGAGGGAGGGCTATTGTTGTTACGGGCCATTGAGTTGGCTGCGACCTGCAGTTACCCTGTGCACGACAGAATGAAACAAGGCTGTGTCCTGTGCCATCCTCTCAATTGCTCCTATGCTTGATCCCATCGTTGTTAGAGCTGGTGTGCCAATCCGTCTGGGTGAGGGCCGTCCTCTTTGTCACTGCCCTTCCGCTTCACCAAACGTGATGTCCTTTGCACTCCTGACAATATGCCCAAAGTATGTAAGACAAAGTCTTGCCATCCTTGCTTCTGAGGAGCACTCTGGGCTTGGTTCTTTCAGTTTGTGTTTTTTGAAGCCCATGGTAATTTTAATATTTTCTGGCACCACAGTTTAAGCGCATCAATTCTATGATCTTATTCATTATCCAGTAGTTGTCATGTAGTCATGGTACACTCATGTGTGCCAGAGCAATGACTGGTTTCTTTTAAGAAGTAGAGTTAGCAGGCTTTCCTTCAGGATGCCTCTGTGTTAACTCAAATGGCCAATCTCTTGGTTAGCGGCTGAGTGCATTAGCTCTGGCACCATGCAGAAACTCCATTGAGGGAGCAAGATGTGAAAACCAAAATTTACAGGGTGGTTTAGTGGGAGCTAGAGTGGTTGCTTTAACAGTGTATGAGTACAGAACAGAAACCCACTTCCTGTAGCTGGCAGCTTCTGGCCGCTTCAATGAGAAGGTACTCTATGGTCCTTTCTTACCCTCTGTTCACTCTTCTCTCTCTCTGCATTCTTTCCACAGATGTCATCACATTGCTTCAATAAACACACACATGCAAATCAACTCTAAAATATCTCTTTCTAGATTACATT
>PVJH01021725.1:0-38580 GCA_004026705.1 Nesogale talazaci
TGGCAAGATCAGACTCCAGGCTCCTGGACAGGTTAGACTAGAGATCGTTAACAATAGCATGTGAATCCGCCCACAGGCTTCAAAGGAAGCCAACCATCATCCTAACAGCATGGGAGGTAGTCTTATCTAGAGTGAGGCAAAGACCTTATAGTCTGATACTTTAGGGAGAACATTTAACTTGACTTCCACACCAAATGCTGGTAAATAGTTTGTTTAATTTTTTGGAGTATATATGATTGTGGATCAGTTCTGACTTCCTCCCACAATTACATGTATCCATCTTAGTTCTATAACTCTGAGATGGAATTTCTAAAGTCAACACTTCCCAGGACTGCATGATAGCTAGTTTCCTCATAGATTTTTCTAAAATAAAAATGTTGAGATTGGAGAGTTTGAAGATGGGAAAGGATGTTGAAAACATTCTGCCTTTGTTGTCAGAGTCACTTTTGACAGAGACTTCCAGCCTTCAATTTTAATCACTTTCACTTTCTACTTTAGGATAACTCCATGTGATGTACAAAAAAAAACCCAGTCATACTAAACATCATCTTTTTTCTGATGGGGCCTTTCACTGTTAAGAATGAGGGTGTCTCCTGAAGTTACTAATCTCTTATTATACTCAAGCATCTTTTTCTCTTTAGTTCTTTTCCATTTCTCATAATACCTATGCAACTAATTTCTTTTATTGATTACAGAACCAAACGATTTAAAATTATTATTTTATTTTCCTCCATTTCACTTTTTGAGAAAGCATCTAAAGCAAAACAAATAGTGAACTCAATTGAAGATCAATAATTTGTTTCATACATAGTTGAGAAATAACAGAGCCCTAGCATAGTCTGAATTGCTTCCCCTAAATCTATGTCAAGCTGATTAGACTATGATTCTCAGATATTTGGTAGTAATGTACTGATATAATCATCCTATATGATGTAATCTAATGCTATCTGCCAATTTGCTTTTAAAGGACTATGGTATGATGTAGCTACCTTATCAGCTCACGGTTCACACACAGAAGTGTGTTTGGAATCATCTTTATCTTCAAAAAATTCAAACTTGCTTCCATCGGGTCTATTCTAGCTCATAATGACCCTATAGGACAAGGTTGGACTGTCGCTTTATGTCTCCAAGACTGTTATTCTTAACAGGAGTAGAAAGCCTTGGTAGTCTACCTCAGAGCAGTGGGTGGTTTTGAACTACCTTGCAGTTATCAGACTAATGCATAAACATCTACACTACCAGAGCTTCTATTTATTAAGAGATAAAAGAGAAAAGAAGCAAACAAAGAAGAAGCACTTCTTATCCCCCAAGAAAGAAGATTTAGGAGAGGAACATGCCCTGCAAATCCTCCTTCAAATGCATAGAGAGAGGCAGAATGAAAAAGTGCTCTGAGCCTTGTAGATTCAAGAGTTCTTCATTTAAAATTCTAAATCCCTCAGATGTTGTGTAATTATAAACAAGTTAGTAATGAAAGCATATACTAGAATTTCTAAAATGTGGATAAAATTTTCAAAATTGAAGAACAACAATAAGCAATTTCATATACCACATAATATTGACTTTTAAAGATTACATTCAAGTTGCATAAATATATTTATATATAACAACAGGGAAATAGATCTATGTACACATATTTATATGCTAAGTATTAAGGTAGGAGACTGACTTTGGGCTTTGACTCAAGTACTCCCTCAATGCAAGAATACTTTGTTCGAATAACCAGCATTCTGTGGTGCTCCCCTTCCCAACATGAACACTGAAGACAAAATGGGTGCATAAGCAAATGTGGTGAAGAAAGCTGATAGTGTCCAGCTATCAAAAGATGTAGCATCTGGCATCTTAAAGGTTTGAAAATAAACAAGCAGCCATCTAGCTGTGAAGCAACAAAGCCCACATGGAAGAACCACACCAGCCTGTGTTATCAGGAGGTGTTGATGGTATCAGTCATGAAAGACTCGGAAGCAAATGAGGGGTGTGTGTGTGTGTGTGTGTGTGTGTGTGTGTATGTGTAGTGGAGATCCTAAGCCCATCTGTAGAACACTGAACATCTTCTTACAGAAGGGTTACAAGGAAGAGACAAGTCAGTCAGGGTAAAGTATAGCACTGATGAAACATACATGAGGGATGAAGACAGAACTTTCCACAATTATTATACTCCAAAATATTAAGCAAGCAATTTACCAACACTTAGTGTGCTAACCATTCTCACTGCAACTCCCAATTTTATGAGGTCTTCGCCTGACTCATGATGAGGCTGACTAAGATAGCTAATCTCCCTGATGCTTCTGGTTATCTGAGGGTTTTGCATGACTCAGGTTAGAATGAGCTGCTTCCCTGGAGGCCTATGGGTGGGATTCAAGAGTCATTGTCAGTGACCCCTAACAATACAGACCTGTTCACCTACCCCTGGGAATCTGAAGTCTTTCCTTATCACATCCCTCTCCTCTTAGTCATGAAGCATCCCTAAACCGTTATCATTGTATAGCCCTTAAGACAGTCCCCCACATCCTGACCAGTGACTAGAGAAATTATGTGTCCCCTGAAATGCTACTTAAATGGAGAAAATTAATGTTCACCACACTCGTTCCTGACCCTCGCTCCTGGGTCCCTCCTGCCTGCCTCTCTGCTGCCCCTGAGTGCCGGGCGCTCTTGGCTCCTCGCCCTCATCATGTAACTCCCGCTCCCTCTCCCTCTCCCCTCGGACCATTATATGGGGCGGAGGTGAACATGTTACCCTAATGTTATGTATGTCTGACTCTTATTGTTCCTTTGTCTCTGTGTCATGATCTCTATATCGTTATTATCATAAATACTAGTTATCACTGTGCAACTGCCTATTTAACCCTTGCTGTGAGTATATCAAAGGCCGGCCATCCTCTGATACATACAACTTACTCTAGTTCGTTAATGCTTCCCCTCTCCCACTATCATGACCTCAATTCTACCTTAAAAACCTGAAGAGATCAGAGCACGACCACTACTACAGATAAGAGCCCGCAACACGGGGCATCCAGGACAGATGAAGCCTTCAGGACCAATAAGGGGAATAGAAATACCAGGAGGGTAAGGGGAAGGTTGGGGGAGAAAGGGAAAATAGATCACAATTATCTATCAGATAACCCCTTCTATCAGAAGAAACCAGCTTCTGATACATACTTCACTAGTCCAATGAGTGCAATTGTACAGCAATAATTATTATTTATTATAATAAAGTTATAGAGAGCATGAGACAGAGAGAAATAATAAGAGTCAGACATATATCACGTCAGGGTAGCATGCTCACCTCCCGCGATGGGGCCGTCCCCATGGAGATAGCAAGTGGGGGAAGGGATTACATGAGGAGAGGGACCGAGAGAGTCTGGCACAGAGGAGAAGGAGAGAGAGAACTTCTATCTTATGTCTAACTCTTATATACCCTCTGGACTCATGCCAGGTCCCTAATTACAGGTAAGGATATAAGTCACAGGAAGGAGTTGTGCCATAATGCACATGTTATAGGAAAGGGAGGTATTGTAGGTATAGGGTCCCCTATGACAAGACCAGACCTCAGACTCCTGGATGTGGTTAAACAGGTAACATTAGAAATCATTAACAACGCATGTGAATCGGTCCATAGGCTTCCATGGAAGCCAACCATCACCCTAACAGCAGGGGAGGCAGCTTTATATGACACACAGAAAGATCTTAGATAACTGGGAGCTTCAGGGAGAATAGCTAACTTAACTTCCACACCAAATGCTGGTGAATAGTTTGCTTAACATTTTGGAGTATATAATTGTGGAAAAGCCCTGTCTTCATCCCACACCTTTCCTAGGGGATGGACAACAGAAAAGTTGGTGAAGGGAGACAGAGGTTGGTATAATACATGGAGGGAGGGTGGTTATAAATTTGTAAATTATCAAGAGTCATGAGGGAAGGAGAAGAAAGGTGAAAATGAGGAACTGATATTAAGGACTCAAATAGAAAGAAACTGCTTTGAAAATGATAACATGTACATATGTACTTGACACAATGGATGGATGGATTGTGATAAGAACTACAAGAACCCCCAATAAAATGATTCTTTTAAAAAGAGTAATATGAGATTAACTTTTATTCTTTTAATTAAAGAAAGATGTATATAATAGTACTTCTTGAAATTAAACCTTAATCTTTACCTATAAGCACTCATTTTTATTGTTTAAAAATTAATAAGAAATTAATAGGATAAGTACTCTATTGTCTAAGGTGTTTTATATTTGATGGACCTTTAAAGAATTCGTTTACCTTAATCTAAATAGACATGACTTAGTGTCTATTGCTACCATAATGGAAAAGTTATGATCTTACAATTTAGGAGGCTAGCATCCAAATCAGAATGCCAGCTCAGGTATGTTTTTCTCTCCCTATTGGCTCCGAGGAAGTTCCTTGTATACTTTCAGCATCTGTGAGCATGGCATTGCTTGAAAATTGTGACATGTCTTAGCATCACCCCTTCCCAGGTTTTAGAAGGTTCTTAGTGCACAGACCCCTTTTGGCTAAGATCAAGTGTAGTATCTGTTCTTATCAGTTCAATATCCAATACGTCCTCCATCCAAGGGCAATATATTAAATGGATTTTTGGAATTAAGAGATGAAATAGAAGCTTGCTCCGTCCACTCCACACATCGATCTGGAATTGCAGTACTTCCAGGAACAGTGCACTCCCTTTGGGGAGAAAGACCATGGTTCAAGAAAACAAATAAACGTCTACTTTCTTTCCTAAAAAAAAAAAAAGAAGAAAGAAAGAAAGAAAGAAAGAAAGAAAGAAAGAAAGAAAGAAAGAAAGAAAGAAAGAAAAGAAAAGATCAGGTTCCACTCAGGTAAGAAGTGCTTCTTCTTTGCTTGTTTGTTTTCCCTTCTATCTCTTAAAAGGCAGAAGCTCAGCCGGTGACGTTGGTTATGGATTAGGCTGGTACCTACAAGGTCAGTAGTTCAAAACCACCCGTCGCTCTGACAAAGAACAACAAGGCTTTCTGCTCCTGTAAAGAGTAACAGTCTTGGAGAACTATAGGGAGAGTTCTACCTTGTCCTATCGGGTCATTATGAATCAGAATAGACTCGATGGAAGTAGGTTTGAGCTTTTTTGAAGATAAAAGTTGATTCCAGACATACCTCTGTGTGTGAGCTGTGAGCTCATAATCATACCATAGTCCTTTTAAAACAAATAACATTAGATTACATCACATAGGATAATTATATCACATAGTTAGGGATAAACAACTCAAACTATGCTGGGGCTTTGCCATTTCTCAACTAAACAAATTGCTCTCCAATTTTCGGAAATTTTATGCACATTTTAGAAATTCTAGTATATACCTTCATTTCTAACTTGTAATTGCACAGCATCTGAAACATTTAGCATCTTGAGTCTAAGATGCTCAGAACACTGCTTCATGGTACTTCTGTCTCTGCATTTGGTGGGGAATCTGCAGGGCGTACCTTCCTGTGTAAAAGACTCTGCATAAACTTAAGCTGTGGATTATATTTCTTATTCATACAATCTAAAGAGGTGATATTGATTCCTTGATTCAAAATGATTCATTAGTAAATTTCCATCTATCAGTTAAAATCAATGAAGAGTATACTGATAAGATTCACAAAATAAATCTTAGGTAACACTCAGGTCTTTATTGTCATGAACTGCTCATTGGACTAATAATAATGTGTCTATTTTGAAAAAGCTGCAACCTCAAATCATCAAAAAATATGGGAAATAAATACAATGACACGTTCAGATTGGCATAGCCAGAGCTATCATTATCACTGGAGAGCAGCCAGATTTCCTGGGACTCATCAGCACACCTATAATTCTGAGGGATGTGTGGGAAGATTACTAAAAAGCTTCTTTGTTACTCCTTGCTAACTTTTAAGGTACTGATGACATTCTGACATTGGGAAGAATGAACATGAGAAAACAGGCTGCTTTTCTGGCTATCTAATCCATGTGAAATCATCGAAAACTTTAGCTAACACTTTCATAATTTGATTTTCACTAGGAAAGTAAAATTTGGCATAATAATAACTACATTACTATTCCTTTAAATGTTACTAAAAGCATCACATTGTTCTAAACATTAGAACTAGGATTAATTACATGCGCAGGACACTATTAAAGATCTTGCTCTGTGTAGATGCAAAGTAAGAAACCAGTACACTTTTTAAAAAATGTAGTCAGCTTAGTTAAATTCTAAGAGGAAAAAAAAAGCTGTATAAAACTAAAGTGCTTATAAAACTTGGAGCAAATCTCATCTAAATTAAATTTTTATTTTTAAAATATTTAAATCATGAAATCCTAAAAAGAAATATTTCTATGTGGATATAGTCAGCATTAAAAAATTTTTCTCTCTCGTTTATGCTTACTATATATTTTTTTAAAAACATCAAATTGGAACTCATCAGTGCACTTTGTCCAGATTAATAGAAGGAAATGCAAAATAACAAAAGTACAACTTTGCAGCAGTTCCCAAAGTAATAGAAAATAAAATTAACTTTGAATATTTTTATTTTTTTCTAAGAGAAAATATTTGAAGAGGTATAAGAGAAAACAAATGTGGATGCATATATATTTTTGGGGGGAAGGAGTCTTGTAGATGTTACACATAAAGCAAAAAGTAAAAAGGATTAAGGAGTTATCACATAAATATTAAAATTTGATATGCTAGATTGAAACAAATAAAAATTGTAAATTTGAGAAATATTTTAAAATATTATCTGTTTTAAATATAAATTTTAAGACTGAGCTAATACACAAATAAGACAATAAATTCACTAGAATGTATAAATATGGTCACTTGAATGGAATTGATTTGTAGATAAATTGCATAGAAAGAGAAATAAAAATCTAATTCACATGTGAAACATTTTTAATATTCAAAACTGATTGTAATTTAACAAATATTTTTCCTTGACAAATTATTGGGTGAGAACTGTGTGTAAATATTATTTGGATGTGACTCAACTGACAAGACTGTCTGCTGCCAGTTACAATGGAACTTGGGATATCACTTTTATATTTTAAAAAATGAGATAACCTGAGAGCTGAGCCCCGGTGGCGTAGTGGTTGTGCGCGGGACTGCGGCCCACTGGAACGGAGCTTCAATTCCAGCAGTGGGGCTGGGCCTCCTACTCCCACAGCCAGAGAGCAGTGATGCCCCCCCGCCTAAAAAAATGAGATAACCTGTACCACAGACTTCCTTATAAGAAGCACCAAGCAATTCTTTTATATATGCTAGCAATTTTTCCCCTTTATTTAGACATTTACACATACAAATACATAGTTTTATATGTATATCTGTATATACATATCAAGGGCTAAAAACAGCATGGAAATTCCACTCTTTTTTCATTTGTTTATCTATTTTTTGATGAGCCTTTGATACCCCCTCAAGTGTGTACTATGAGTGCACGCACATGGCAATGCCCATGGTGGCCACTGCAATCACGTTTTAATACCTCCCGACTTTAAATAACCTAGAGTGGACTCTGCATGCTTATTTAACTTAAAATTATTCCCAAGTAGAAAGCCACATTCTAATTAAAGATATCTTTGTAGTTAGATTTAGTGAATTATTAAGAATGTGTACTATTATTATCTTTAGAAAGCAATAGACAAAACTAAATTTCTCATATCTCTCAATGAATAATTTTAGTATCTTACTTATATCTCATTTTGAATTTTTTCTAAATAAAATACATCTTTTCTAATCAAAGATGAAGATAATGCATATACATACCTTTGCCTCATCAGGTTTAAATTCTAAGATATTTCTTTCATATCTGACATTAATCATTAATTTAAATGTTGTATTTCCAGTCATTAAATGTAGATTACAAAATGATAGTTATGTAATAACTATACATATAGTTATGTAGCATATAGTTATTACAAAATACTTATTACAAAAATGATAGTTATGCAATTATTTTAATAATTGTGATTTGTTGCATAAATTTCTAAATTAGTTATGCCATATATGTTTATTGATTACGTTTATTTATTTTATATATTCCAATTTTCAATATCATATTTCCTGGGGTTTGGCATTTGACAAAGTGCTTTTTTACCTTAAGGTAAAAGTTGAAGGATGCAGATAAAATTAATTTAAAGCATTTTGCAGTAATTTTACTTTAGCAAGTGTTTTCTGTATCTTTCAGTCTTCATTAGTAACTCTCTGTTTTATCATATGTAAAGCATTTTATTTTGATAGCTTAAAAACCATTTGAAAATACTAACATTATGCACAAAGTACTTATAAGGAATATTCATGTTTTATAAGTTTCATGTAATTCCC
Organism: Nesogale talazaci; assembly: GCA_004026705.1. Taxonomy (NCBI): domain Eukaryota; kingdom Metazoa; phylum Chordata; class Mammalia; order Afrosoricida; family Tenrecidae; genus Nesogale; species Nesogale talazaci. Next base: position 8,313 of record PVJH01021725.1, read on the forward strand.
TGTTGTGTGTTTACAATGGCTACAGTTTCTAAAGACAACTGTGGAAAACTGCTTTATTAATGTATCACATTGCTTGTGATATCCTATCATGTCAGCATTGTTGAAAACATGTGCTAGAGGTTTAGGTACAAGGTAATCACTCATTCAAGTGGACTTTGAAGAAGATAATGAGTAATAGGAGCCCTAGTGCTTTGTGGGTGATGCTAGTGGTTCTTACTGTCAGAAATAAGGATTAGATAATCTTCCCCCTTAAAGACTTGTAGGCACTTCTAAAGTGCACAGGCAGCATCCTATTTGGAAGGTCACAAATCTGAAGAAAGCAAAATCAAGTCAGTTCAGTGAGCTTAATGTCAAGTTTTCTTTAATAACTGGGATTTCACTGACTTATGGACTATCGATAAACTGGACATCTAGTTACCCAATGGAAATCTGGCTTATTTATAAGCGATGCTCACATGAAGCATAGCACCATGAAAAATGATGTTTTACATTAAAATCAGTCATGCTCACTTCCCTTAGAGTTAGATTCAGAGTAAATATTCTGATGCTGTTGCTTGAAGTGACCATCTGGATCCATGAAATGAGTAGACGGGGGGCAAAAGGTTTCAGCAATGCAGATAACCTGCATCTAGACAAATCCCTCTTGCAAACTTTAAGGCACAAAATGTCCAAGAGAATTGTTCTGTCTGACAACAATAAACACAGAAACTGCAGATGGCTGTGGACAGATTTTACACAGGGAAAAGCCTTGAGCCTCGTTGGTTAATTGAACTTAGGCTAGTAGTCCTTGAGGCTCCCAAAGAATTTCTACGGAATAGACACGTACTTTGAATTGGGCTTTGTTTCCCCACTAGTGTACACACATGCACTGCAAAAGCACCCAACACAAGACAGTGTACCTTAATCCTCAAGATGATATCTTTGTTCTGTAACACTTTAGATAGATCATATAGGCAGCTGATTGGCTCAATACTCTGTCATTTAATTTCTTGACTGCTGCTTCTATGAGCGTTGATGGTGTATCTAAGTCAAATGAAATATTTGACAACTTCAATCCATTTATCCTGATGATGTCTCTTGTTCCCTTTGTCAGGGTTGTTGCTTTCTTTACATTGAGTTGACATCCATACTGAAACCTGTAGCCTTTGATCTGCATCACTATGTGCTGTAAGCCTTCTGGACTTCCAGAAAGCAAGGTTGTGTTTGTCTGTCCCCCTCCCCCCTTCCTGGGCTGATAAGACTGCTTTTGCCATCACCAGCTCCTGTAAATCTCCTCAGTCTGATTCCCTGGCATTTCATTTGGCATGGTTCCTGCATGGTGGAAAATATAAAATAATTTCCACCGAAGAAGCATTGGTCTAAAAAGAGTCTATCATGCTAACTCCAGGTACTTGTCTATCACCATGATCATATTCTCCAGCTACTAAACTTTCCTCTTTATTTCCAACTTCCACACTGCAATGAACATCCAATTATTAATGCATCTTCATTACATGTTTGACCAATGAACGACTGAATAAGTTGGTAAAATCCTTCAACTTTTCCAGTTTGTGCTTTTGTAGTTGATGGACAAATCTGAATAAGAACAGATTAATTGATCTTCTTTCCAAGGGTATAGCTATTATCTCGGGAGAGACATTGCATTTGGAGATAGATCTTAAAAGGTTCTTTTTGACAGTGAATGGAACACCATTTCTCTTGGCACAGTAAACTCTATGGTTGTCTGATGGAAAATGGTGAATATCCATCTATTTCACGTTTATGACTTGCAATTTTCCTGCATTCACATTTAATACTTCAATTTTTAATTGATGCTTTCAGCTGTTTCCTTGTGCAAAGGCCCTGGAATTTTGCTCCATCCTTGTCATTATTGTGGACTCTGCTGTGAGGAGGAAGCTCTGTCCCAGGCATTTTTTAAGCTTCTTCCTTATCCTCAGGTATTGTATCAAATAATGCTTTTCTGCTATTCACATGGTTTCCAGTGACTAATTCTTCAGGAATGTGTCCTCTGCTCCTCCTTTCTAGTCTGCTCTTAGGTTGGGCATCCCACTGAAAACTGTCCACCATGGCTGACCACACTAATATTAGAAAGACTGGTGGCATAGCTTTCAGCATCACAACAACATGGAACCCATACAGTACAATGAACGGACAGACACAGACTGAAAGGAAAGTTGTTAAGTACCGTCAAGTCCATCCTGACACATAGTGTCAATGTGGACAACAGCAGGCAATACTGCTCGGTCCTATGCCACCCTCACAATGCTCTTATGTTTCAGGCCATTGTTGCAGCTATTGTGTCAGTCCATCTCATTGCAGGGAGAATACAGACATTAATAATTGGGTTACGTGCCTTCATGGGTGATTGCTTAGACTCAACATAACAGGAACCTATGGAGGTCCATTTTGGGATAGATTCCGGTATGACTATAAAATCCAGCATTCTGATAAGTCTTCCTTCCCAAGAGGAGCTTATGGTGGTATATAAGAGCACAATTAAGCATTCGGGAATGTTTTTTCTTCTCAAGGCTAACCGTAGTATCTTATGATCGACACAAATGCTTTGGCATAGTCAATAAAACACAAGTAAACATTTTTTTCCTGCCATTCTCTACTTTCAACTAATATTCATCTGACATCAGCAGTGATACCCTTTGTTTCATATCCTCTTCTGAATCCTGCTTTAACTTATGGAATCTTTCATTCAATGTATTGCTGCAATTTTGTTAGCTGATCTTCGGGGTGAGGGGGAGGAGAGAGGTTGCTTATATATTCTATTAGTCATATTCGATAAGTTTTACATTCTTTTTGAGATAGTTAAAGTTTATTGTGCCAACCTGTCCAATAAACACATTTGATATTAAATGAAGGGCGGAAAGATAAATGGCTAAGTCAGCCTTGCCTTTCTGATTCTCGAATCTCTCGATTTCTGAGGGTCATACCAGGGCACAGCTGTCTAACCCAATTCCCTGTTTCAGCTAGCAAGGCTCACTTCCTTTAAGACATCCCTGAGGAGAAGCCATATGTACCTATCCTGAAGCAACTCAGTGCTGTAGCAGCCACGTGGAGATCCTTGCCAGTGCTGAGATGCTTACACGCTCACTGATGCTTGCACGCTCACCCTGCAGTAGGTGCCGTTGCATGTGTTTTGTGAGATGGAGGAGGTCTTTATATATTGGTGTTGGACATATGTGCTAATGTTGGATTTATAGGCTTGGGCAGCACTGGTGGCAATGTTTTCTAAATGTACACTTAGACTTTAAATAAAACTTTCTCGTAAACATTGATTTGTTGATTTGTTTCTCTAGTTTCCCTAGATGGTCACACTTTTCCATCATCTTTCTTTGGAATGAATACAAATATTCATATTTTTCACTCAGTTGGCCAAGTAGCTATCTTCCACATTTCCTAGCAGAGTTGCTTGAGTACCACTACTACTTCAACAGCTTCTTAAACCATGTCAATTTCATTCCGCCAATTCCTGGAATCTTCTTTTGGTTATTAATTTCAGTACAGCTCAACCTTCTTCCTGTAGGACCATTAGACTTGCTCATATGCTACCTCTATTTATTTTTTTTTTACTTTAAGTTTTTAAAGATCATTTTATTGGGGATGCTACAGTTCTTACAACAATCCTTACATCAATTATATAAAGCATATTTTTACATATGCTTTACATATGTAACCATCACTATTTTCTAAACATTTACTTCCTATTTGAGCCCATTGGTATCAACTCATATTTTCTCTTCCTCCCCCACTCCCACCCTTATGAGCCCTTGATAAATTACGCATTTTTTATTTTCATATCTTACTCTTGCTTTCTCCCTTTCCCCCTGGTTTCTGTTGTTCCTCCCTGTGTGTGTGTCTATGTGTTGATAGTAGAATGTTGTCTTGTTCTTTTTGGTATGGCAATTCTGTGTATTCTTTTCATATTCCTTTGATGCTTTCTGAATTGCTCTTTTAGAAGAGTATTTTAATGTTGCAACTCGAAGCTTGAACTTTTTCTTTAGTTCTTTCCATTTTACATATCCCGAGCAAGTTGTTTCTGTTTGCATTCCTAATGCTAGACTTTTCTCATTGTATTTTACTTTGTCTTTTTAAGCTGTCCTTTGACATTTTCTCTCCAGTTTTTTGACTTCATCATTTCTTTCATTTCCTTTAGCTGCTCTACAATTAAGAGTAGATTTCAATCTCTTTTGACATCCATGTTGGTTTCTATCTTTTTAACCACTTTTTCACTTTTTTCATGTATGATGTCCTTGATATAATTCCACAGTTCATCGGGTCGATTGTCCTAAGTGTTCGGTGCATCAAATTTATTCTTGAGATGTTCTTGACATTCAGGTGGGATAGACTCAAGGTTATATAGAACTAGTGGTTCTAGTGGACTTGTTTGTATTTTCTTTAGATTCAAGCTGCACTCAGGTAAGAGCAATTGATATTCTGTTCCACCTTCGACCCCTGGCCTCATTTTAGCTACTGTTCTTGAGCTTCTCCAGTGTCACTTCTCACAGATATAGTAAATTTTATTTCTTTGTATTACATTTTGAGAAATCCATGTGTACAGTCACCTCTTGTGTTGGGGGGAAAATATGTTTACTTTGAGCAAGTCATTGGTCTTGTAAAATTCTACCCTGATATCTTCAGCTTCATTTCCACAACCATATTTTGGAACCACCACTCCCTCCCTTTTGTTCCCAACTTTTGTATTCCAATTATCAGTAATTGTCAAGTATCTTGATTGCATGATTGATCGATTTCACATGCTGATGGAATTCTTCAGTTTCTGCATTTCTAGATTTAGTGCTTGAGTCATAAATTTAAATAATACTTGTATTGACTGAATTTCCTTGTATGTGGATAGTTATTATCCTATCACATACAGCATTGTACTGCAAGATAGATATTGAAATGCCCTTTTTCAGTATACATATGAAGCCATTCTTCTTGAATTTGTCATTTCCAGCATTGTAAACTACAATTTCCAATTCAAAATGGTCACTATCAATCTGTGTTAGTCTGCATGGACTAGAGAAACAAATTCATAAACATACATATGTGCATAAGAGGTTCATGTACAAGAGGATATTAATATTGAGGAGATATCCCAGTCCAGTGCAGGTCAAGTTCACAAGTTCAATATTAGCCGATATGTCTGACAGCGATCCACAAAGTCCTCTTCAGACTCATGAAACACATGCAGTGATGCCAAATGGAGGAAGATCACAGATAAGAGGGTAGACAGTCCTTAGATCCAGTGGTGCTGTAAGCATCTCAGTGTTGGCAGGGTCTCCATGTAGCTACTCCTGTTCCCAAGGCTACATCAGGATATATTCACATGGTTTCTCCTCAGAGATGTCGCCTAGGAAGTCAGCCTTATCAGTCAAGTGTCTCCAAGGGAGTAAGAGCATGTCTCCTGCTTTGAAGAAGAAAGTATCAGATTTCCCAGAGTTCTCAGAGAACGCCATGCCCACACAGAGGTCTCATTGATTATCTCCAGATTGACAGGTTAGACTTCATTTCTACACTCTTAATCCTCAAATTGACACTAGATTAGGTGATAGCCTCACAATCCATTTCAGATCATTAATGCCTAGAATATTTACCTCTTGCATCTAATTTAATTTTGACAATTTCCAATTTTTCCACATTCATACTTTGTACATTCCACGTTCTGATTATTGTTATGTATTCAGCAGTTTCTTCTCATTTTGAGTCATGTCTCCTCTGTTAATTTAGCTCCTCAAGACTTTACTCTGGGTTTTACTTTAGGTCACTATGGTCAACCCTACTTTGAGAAGACAATGCTCCCTCAATAATAAGTTGAGTCCCTCCTGAACTGAGTGGTTCATCTTATAGAACTACATCTGACAATGTTCTGTTTCTATTAATGAGATTTTCAGTATCTGAAATATTTTGATGAGACTCATAATGTATTCAGTGGCTAATTTCTCACAACTCCATTTCTTCTTTGTCGTCTATTCTTAGTCTAGTAGCAATGCAAAACTGTCCACTTTATGAGACCCTCCTCCACCACCACAGCAGCATACATCACCACACTATGACAAACTGACATGCAAGTAGTTGTACATTTGACAGTAGAGCTAAAATTAAGAAAATAGCAAATTCTGCTGAAGGTGTGGAGAGATATTTACACTTACACACTGTTGGAGAGATCCTGAACCTTAACAATCTCTGTGGAAAGGGTCTTATGCTTCTTTGAACAACTGGTAACAGAGGTATCCATTGACTCAGTAATCCCTTTGCTTGATATATACCTTAAAGATGTAAAAGTCACAGTATGAACAGCTATATACACATTCATGTTCATTATACCACTATTCACAATATAGCAATGTGTCAGAAACAACCAAGTGTCCATCAATGGAAGATACTTAAGTACATACACACAATGTAATACTATGAAGCACTAAAGAATAATTATGAAACTATGGTGGATACTTATGCTTCATGAAGTTAGTCAATAACAAAAGGGCAAATGTTATAGGAGGCTATAGCTTTAAAGGAAAAGGGAAGAAATGGGGTTTTAGTATCAAAAGAAATAGACTTTGATGATCACCAGGTTTGAGGGGGGATAGAGGAGCAGGGGCAACAATAGGTTAGCAGATGACAGGTTTTAACTTGGGTGAAGAGGAGGAGAATATTATAATAGAGGGAGAAGAAAAAAAGAAGGTACAAGTAGTACAAGCTATTGGAAGACAAGGTAAACAGTAAGTTGTTGAATAAAAAAATAATGATCTGAAATGTAAACCACAATCTAATTTACAATTAAAAATTTTTAATTAAAAAATAAAACTCAAGGAAAGGGTTACTGTGTTACTCTGAATTCGTAGAGAAACAAAATCAGTTATCCTCTGATATTGAGAAAACATTATAGAAAGAAAGGAATTTTCTCAAGAAAGTAATAGAGAGATTCTCTATTCCCTTGAAAACAGGTATCAAGAGGTATCCTAGCAGCCATCATTCCCATTAAGTATTGTTACTGGAAGTTCTAGTCAGAGAAATGAGGCAAGAAAGGTAAATGAAAGGCATCCAGATTGGCAAAGAAGAAGCACACTATCTCTGTAGATGATATGAATGCTGGAACTAAAAGGAGGATTCAGCCATGTGGCAGGATACCAGATCAACACAAAGCATCCAGTCAAACAACAATAACAAGAACACTGAAGAGATAATGAGGAAATGGCATCATTACATTAGCTACACAAAAGATGAAATACTTTGGATAAAACTAGTCAGAGATCCCAAAGAAATAAAGAAAACTACAAAAAACTGCTATAAGCTACTCTTGAGAAACTTAAATGGATAGAAGAATACAAGTGTAGATCAAAAGTCATTTCTATATAATCACAGAAAACCTTATTAAACAAAAATATCAAGATTGACAGCGATGGTTTCTTGAGAATTCTCCATCTATGTTTATATACTTCTGAAGACTTTGTTTCCATACCTTTAACCCTTCCCTAGAGAAATCTGTGCTATTTAATTTACATCGCATTCAAATATCAATTTGTCATCCTCAAGAGGGTCAAATGATATTCCTTTTAAATGTTTTTGAGTCTTGTAAACAACAGGAAGTCTAAAGAGATGAGTTTATGCCTGTAGGGTACATAGGGTAAGAGGTAATGTTCCTTAACAAAATTCTTGTAGGGAAACTTGCTAGCCTGGAAGAAAAAATAAGCAGGTTTTGAGGGGTGGGGATGAATTGGCACAACTTAACTGAAGTTTTTCTCACCAATACATTTCACAGTTGAAAAGTAGTTTCCTCATGATTGTCTTGTGCCTTTCAAGAAAATCTATCAAGAATAACTCTATTGGTCTCCCCCAAAATAGTCTCCATTATTTCCTGAAATGATTTCTCTGCCTTGGATTTAACTGCCCCAGAAAATGCTAATATATGACAGTTTTGACTTTATCTTTTTTAAGCATCCTAGTAAGATAAAATTGTACAATGCTGCTTGACATGATTGAACTATGGAAAGTATGATATATGCATTAACTTCCAAATAATAATGAATGTTTTAAAATTCTGGAACAAAATCCAGTATAAAGAAGACCAAAATCTACACAACTGGATCAATAGTTAACATTGTGATAAATGGAGAAAGATGATAAGTTGCCAGAGATTTTGCCTTCCTTGGATCCCTTGCATGGAAACAGCAGTCAAGATATCAAAGGTGGTGTTGCATTGGTTAAATCTGCTGCACAAGACGTCTTTAACCCATTGAAAAGCAAGGATGCTACTTTGAGGATTAAGGTGAACCTGACCCAAATCATAGTATTTTTAATTGCTTCATATGTAAGTGAAAGTTGGTCATGTTTAGGAAAACCAAAGAAGAATTGATGTATTTGAGTTGTGGTTGTGGCAAACAATGTTGAAAGTAGCTTGGGCTAGCAAAAGGACCAAATTTGTCTTAGAAAAAGCACAACAAAAGTACTTCTTAAAGACAAGGATAATGAGACTTCTTACATGCTTTGGGAATAGTGTCAGGAGAGACTAGTCTCCAGAGAAGGACATCATACTTGGTAAAGTATAGAGAAAGTGAAAAAGAGGAAGGTCCTTGACCCGAAAGATTGACACAGCGGCTATAGCAATGGGTTCAAGCATAGGAACAATTCTGAGATGGTACAATTCTGAGGGCGGTCTTTTATTCTGTTGTACACAGGGTTGCTATGGGTCTGAACCAACTTGATGGACCCTAACAACAACAGCAATAATATAAAGAAATGAGTATTAATGAAAGCGCTTCTTTTTCAGTCACCCACTGATAACAGAAACACGTTGAAAATGGTTTACTTAGACTAAATCCTTATGTAGCTGAACTGGAACCTCAGGTAGCACTGATTTTTACTTTCCTATAATCTCCTACATGTGCTCATGGATCTAAAGACTTAACATTGTCAAAATGTCAATGTGGGAAGACAGAAGAAGATGGTGTCTAGTTAGATTCACCCTCCTGGAGTTTCAACTACCAGGCCAGAAAATTGGGAGATAAGGTGAAAGAGACTTGGAGGTGGAGTCCTGAAATCAGGATCAGGGTGCTAGGGTCTGTCCTGAACCCTGCTTTTTAAAATTCCACTCACAAAGAGAACCGGGAAGGCACTAAATCACTCTAGGTTTGGCATATTGGGCTCATGGGCTACAACTGAGCAACTACCTACCTCTAGTTTTGCAGAGAGTAGCAATTTCCTCAGGCTGATGCCCTAAAGGGGGCATAGTCCCAGACATGAGGCAAATCTATGAAAGCTGGTCACAGAACCCCACATCAGAGCTCCCTCTGCTGTTAGGTGCCTTGAGCTCATAGGTTGGAGTTCCCGTTTGTGAGTAGCCATAGATTTGGGGCAATCAAAAAGGAAGTAAGGAAACTCACCTGAGTCAGGTTGTGGTGTGACACAAAATGAACAGAAAGTCATAGTCCAGTGGGGGAATTCAGCATGAGAAAAAAAATCTCTCGTATAAACTCAATCTCCACCACTGGGAACCAGCATGACAGTCCCCAAATCAGGGAACTACATACGCTCTATTTAAAAAAGAGAGAGAAAATATTTTCTTGGTAAAACCTGCAAATCCCAGCCTCATTGCTTAACAGGTAGAACGAGTCCTTTAACAAACACTAGTATAATAAGGGAGCACATGCTAAGGAAGGCCAGAAGTTAGCTATATAGCCCAGAGGCTAACAACATAACAAAGACCCCTTGGAGCAAGCCTCAGTTTCAGAATAACTTAATTCTATTCCAGCTGGCCAAGGGAAAATTAAATAAACAACAACAACAAAACCCTCTGAGCTATAAGGATATCAACAGTTCTAGTGCAAGCTAGCACAAGCCACCCACCCCTGCAGTGCTGCAGTACTGCATACAGCACGTGGCAGCTATACTAGTCAACTCCAGGACTCAAAACCACAGTGGGAACTGCTACCTGGTCCCTGCTGTGATCTTGTCTTCTAAGGTAATTCTTTCCAACATCTGTGGGACCCTTCACCAAGTGGGCACATCACCCTGCTATCATGAAGTAGGGTTGGCAGTCAGGTGATCAACCCTCAATTATTCCCTTACTTACCAGTCTTCTCTCTTTATTCTCTTACCCTTCTATCTTCCCCATCACAGTCAATCTCAACGGGGCCAGGTTTGTTTGTTTGTTTTTTCTCTTTTTCTTCTTCCTCTCTTTCCTTTCATATGCCACTGCTGGCTGGAAGCCACTACTCTCTGCCTAGGGCCAGCCTGCCACCTTGTGACAGAAGTGCACATGGCATGAAGCAGTGCTACACATGGCATGGTGGGGGGGGGGGTGTCCAGCTATCTCTTTATCTATTTTGTCTTTTTCTTGTCTTTTTCTTTCTTTTGATTTTTCTTTTTTCCCCTGCTTCTATCTTTCCCTTTCCCACCATAGTCAGCAGATTCAGTTTTCCTTTTCTGTTTTGCCTGTGCATTTTGTGTGTGCTAGTTTTTTTTTTTGCCCCTGCTGTTGTTTTGTCCTTTCTCTCTGTTTCTTCTCTTCTCCCTGTCTTTCCTTTCACAAGCCACTACCAGCCTCCAGGCCATTCCTCCAGGCCTAGGACAACTTTGATGGCCCAGCTGTGGGATATCCCACCCACACTTTTGGGCTCTATATGCAGCTGGGGAAATCACACCCATGCTCCAACATACCATAAGCGGCTGGTGGAACTCTAGCCTACACCCGTAGGCCCTAAGTGATTGGGAGAATGCCTGTCCATTGTCAGTGGTGCTCCATGCTGCTGTGAGAACATCCACCAACCTTCATGGTGACCTCTCTGACTAGGGTAACTACGCCTGCAATCTCTGGTGCTCTACACCAAGGAGGGTACACCCTCATGCCCTCCATGGCACTCCAGTTGCAGAGGGAAGCACGACATGTCACCAGAGGTGTTCCAGGCACCATGAGACACATTACTATGGCTTGCCAAGGGATCAGCCAGTGAAACAGCACCCTTGAGGGTCCACAACTACCCAACCAGTGCCCCATGCGAGAACTATCCAACTCACACTTCAAATAATGGAATAATGCTCAGCTAGGGTATCCGTGAAACCACAGTAAGATACAGCAGTATCCTCTCTCCTGACACCCACCCCAGTGAAACTGCCTGCAGGTAGTTCATAAAAGCACTCATATGCGTCTGTCAAGAGAGACCCAGTGTTCTTTGACTCTGAAAGATGGCTCCAGGCTCCTGTAAAACAATAAACAGCAACCAGCTCTGACAGCCTCAATGAAAAAGCAGGAGAAACAGAAGACAATGCTGAGAAAAGTCACAAACCCAATGATGTGCATAGAAGCAGATATTGACCTGCCACAGAAAGAAATTTTCAGAATGCTGCTTGAAGTCATACAGGATATGAGGGAAGCAATACAGAAAAAGGACCAATGTTAGAGGGGATAAAGGCAACACCTCAAGACTTAAGCGATGAAATAACAAAATCCAATAGCAAATCAGCAGACTTTGCCAACAGACTTGAGGAGACAGAGACTCACACCAGTGACCTCTGTGTGTCTAGTGCAGTGGTCAGCAAATTGCGGGTAGCAAGCCATATGTGGCTCTTTCAGTGTGAACATGTGCCTCTGAAGTAACGTTGAAAGCATTTGAAGTTATTCTTTCAGACCAGGATGATTTCATTTCTTTCGAAAAACACACCGCATTTTTAAGACCTTAAAACACACACAGGTTTTAGAGCAGGAAAACAAAAAATATTCTGAAGCAAATAATACCAGTATACTAAGATATTTATTAAGATAAAGCAAAATACAGTAATATTTAGCAGTGTAAACTCAACAGTGCTGTTAAGAACCATCATCATTTTCATGAACAAAAAAGCACTTGTATAGTTGTCTGAAAACTCTCAAAACTCATCATCAATAGTGTCGGAATTTATGAAGCTCTGTTGCTCACAATCACTTATTCAATTCATACCCTGGTAACATTTTTTTGTGCAATTCTACTTAGGTGTGACTAGCAAGGTCACTTCTCCACATAAATCTGTAGCACCATGATGGTGAACCAGTAAAATCCTTAATGCCTTTTTCTACAGCAATGCTTTTTGCTTCACAGATGATTATTTTTTTGGAAACTGAGGAGCCCATATTCCAGTGACATGTGATCCATTCTTTCATGCCCATTTCTAACTGTGGCCATTTTTCAGTGAGCCCATGAAAAGTGTGCTTCATTTTATTAAGTTTTTAACAGCTGCTTCTCCTGTTTTCTCCACTCTCTTACTAATTTTTCAATTAGAGGTGGCCCAAAATGTCTCTCTGCTGCTCTGCTTCCTTGTTCTTTTGCATATTTTACTACCTCCAGTTTAAGTGAAATTTTATATGCTCATCTTTGACATTTTGTACCTTTAGAGAAATGGTGTTTTTCTGAGGAAAATAGAATAGTGAAAGAAGTGCTAGCTGTTATGAGTGACATTTTACCACATGCATCAGTATGATGATTTACAATAACTCAAACCGCTTGGTATTATTATTTAAAGGGCACCAACCAACCTGACAGGCCGGGTTTTGCATGGCAGGAGAGACTATATGTCTCTCTTCTACCATGATGGGCTTTTTACCTGTCTGTCAGGACACTGTACTTCATCACAGAGTTCAAGTGGGGACACTACCTGGTACCATACCTAGCTGCCTCCAGTCTCAACATTCTAATCCTGTCAGTCTGTCAGGGTCATACACATTCAGGGAAGGTGTGATCATGTGACCTGACCGACATTGAGAGTTCAGGACTTTCCCTGAACATACAGCAATCCACAGCATGCAAACAACAGCAGGCAATAAGCGAGCACATAGGATCGTAAACAAATTTTCTGTGTACCACACCTGTGGAACAAAAGACACACTCACCCACCCACCCCCACTTTTTGGGGGAAAAATGTGTGTCTTAGGGTTCAACAAATACAGTATTTAAGGCTCTTGAGAGATTTTAAAGTTGTTAGGAGGGTCAGGATTGGCTCTTGAGTCTCAAGAGTTTGCCCACTCCTAACCTAGGGGAAAACCAAGCAGACCTCAACAAATGGTTAAAAAAAAACTTTAGTCAACTAAAACAATCAGAGAAGCTGAAGAAAACCTGAGAGCTATATCTGATGCTATGAAGAGGAACAGTAGTAGAATAATTGGACTACTGGAACACACACAACAAAGAAGTCAGCAGCGAAAATAGCAAGGGAATTCTTACAGGGATATCTCCCCAGCTTAATGAATGAAAATCAGACAACAATTCAGGAGGCTGAAAGAACATCAGACAGACTTAAGGCAAAGAAGCAATCACCAAGACACATAAGAGTTAAATTACCCAACTATGAGGAAAAACAGAAAATCATAAGAGCAGATAGGGAAAACCAAATAGTCACAAAGGTATCAAAATAAGTTGTTCAGATCTATCAGTGGATACGATGAAGAAGAGAGAATGGTGTAACATATTCCAGAAACTGAAGGAAAATAATGTAAAAATGTCAATAATCTACAAACATTACAAATATCCAAAGTAGTCTACAAACATTACACAATGCTGACCTATGGTCTATCATTTTTATAAAGGTGAAAAAACTAATCAACAATTTCATATGCAAAGAAAAGAATTTTTGGACAATGAAAACACTAGTAAAAGTGAATAAAGTAGGATATCTCACAGAATGAATTGGTGAAATATTTTAGCATATGGATGAGCCTGGAGGGAATTATGCAAAGTGAAATTACTCAATCACAAAGGATAAAAACTGTATGAGAGAACTGCTATATAAAAAGTCAAAGAAAGATTTTGACTTTATACATAGAAAGAAAAACCATATACATAGAATGAAAAACTATTTGAGCATTACAGGAGCATAGAGGAGAAGAAATGGTAGATTAGTCACTAGAGGGTGAACACATTTTAATTTAACAGGATGAAAATGAAATTCATAAAGGAGAGAACCTCAAAAAATCTCTAAGGCATAGGAAGATATTAGGAGAAGCAAAGGAGTTAAAGGTAAAAATGGTAAATACATACACATTCCAGCAACAAGAATAATTACCATAAATTTTGAGAGATAATGAGCAGAAAAGGTATAAATGAGGCTACACACGCAACACACACAGAGAAGATATTTCTTTCTATGGACTAAAAATACATCCAGAAATATAGATAAAAGCTGCAGCATGGAATTTTATGTAAATTTCTTAACCATAATCAGACATTTTGAGGGAATGAGTCATTGAATCTCTGACTGAGTTCCTAAAAGTTATTAGCACCCACCTGAAGTCCAACAACTGGTTCCTCTCTATTTATTACAAAGAAGTGTGAAGCATGTTAAAGACTCATGGAAACAGTCCAAAGGACCACGCGCCCTGTGAACCTCAACCTCAATGATTGTTGGACTGCAGATTATTTTGAAATGGATCACAATAAGAGGTCCTGGACAGAGTGTGAAAAAAAAAACGTGGAGTGAGACTCAAAAGCATAAAAGATAAAAGACCACACTATCCAATGCACTCTGCTCACATCCCTGACCAATGGTCAGAGGGGATTCACCAGATGCTTAGTCCACATATATTTCCTTTTCACTTTGCTTTTGTTTTTAACTGGAAGAACTTTAAAACACGTCGAATTATAATAAATTGCATTTCAACTTAATCACACATGCCATAATTGACTTTCCAACACTGTCTGATAATAAGGCTAGTCCACGTGTGTGCCCTGCAAAAAGATTTTGGCTTTGCACTGTCATCCATAGTTTTCAGCAAACCAGGTATTCAAAATTTAAGTTCTGCTATCATTCTCTCCTTTGAATTTGGATGGTATTACTTACAGTCCTTGGATAACACAGACTGGTGCACTATGTTTATCTGGGCTTAGCTGATGACAGCCAGACACCATGTAGATTCTTCCCCACACTAAGCCGTAGGACTCGTAGCTTCAGCGATCTCTTCATTAGGGCAAGCGTTAAGTAAGGCCATGTCAAATACTCGATTTTAGGCTGGTGGTAGGATTAAGTGTAGGCCTCAGATTCAGTCATATATCTGTGACTTACGTTAGTCCTTGGTTCATTTTAGAGACATCATTATCATTTTACACCTGAAAACATTTTTAATCAACCCAGTGGCAAGTTAAGTTAATTTAAAATAGAATTTCTTATAACTTGATCTCCCTTTTGACCCATTTTAAATTTGTTCTAGATTAAATTTTTTCTGCTTTATTTTGAATTGAGCTTTTCCCCCGCTTTTTTACTTTTATATTATTGTCAGTTAGTTTGCTTTTTAATGTTGCTTAATGGCTTCTGTATATGAAGTCCAAGACATCTGAATTTATAGAGACAGTAACTGGCTTAATGGTTTCTTTAGGGTATAACAGGGGGTGTTGGGGTGAAATGAGGAGCTAATAACAATGAGTAAAGAAAAAATAAAATGTTCTAAAGTTGACTTTGGTAATAATTGTACAACTCAATATACCTGAACTAGTGAATAGTATACATTGTGAATAATAAGCCAATAAAACTTTTTAAAAAGAAAAAAAAAGAGTGAGAGACCAAGTTTACTCATTTAATTGTCTAGAGGTATCTCTAAAACTATGTCCTTTACCCCTGCTGCTCTCCTTTCAGTCTACCAATCGTCAGGTCCATAAGGTAAACTATAGCCCCAGAGAAGTAAGAAGATCTGCAAGTAGTCAACCAAGCTATCAAAAGGACAGCATTTGCTCAGGGATAAAGCTAATAAGGCAGGAAGAGGTAGGGAAGAAGGATAAATGGAAACAGTAACTACATGGAGCAAGTGAATAAAACATTGTTATTAAGTTGGGGAGAACAAAATGAATGCCATGAAATCAAATCTCTATGAGTTGCTAAATGGAACACCAGTTTGCTCTGTAAATTTTCATTCAAATCACAATTATACAGGTAAATAAAGCTGGATAAAAATAAATGATAAATGAAAATAAAGAGGAATAGTAACTGGAAGTAAAAGCATGATAAAATGAGTTATGGGGCTGAGCCCCGGTGGCATAGTGGTTGTGCACAGGACTGCAGCCCACTGGGATGGAGGTTCGCTTCCAGCTCCACGGAGCAAAGGCTGGGCCTGCTACTCCCACCACCAGAGGGCAGTGATGCCAAAAAAAATTTTTAAATGAGTTATGCACTGGAGAATAGCCAAATGAAGGAAAGTAGAAAAGTATAACTACAAAAGTATGGACATATTTATTCAACAAAAAAATGTAAAATTAGCTGATCCCCGGTGGCACAGTGGTTGTGTGTGGGACTTCAGCCCACAGGGTTGACGGTTCAAATCCAGCAGCAGCTCTCCAGGAGCAAAGCTGGGCTTCCTACTCCCACCAGGGCAGTGATGCAAAGGAAAAAGAAAAAATGCATATAAAAATGTAAAATTATTGTTTCTCAACATATTCACCAGCATTTCTGAGTGTATCTCCCTGTCTCTAACTGACTCAGCAGATCTTTGGAGCACTCTTTTTATTTTTTTAGTTTAAAAAATTTTTAATATTTAAGCACAGGTGAAGGAAAGAAATCTATTGAAGTCCATATGGGGAACACTAGAGGGGCCCTGCATACTCTAAAATGTAGTCATGCCCCAGCAAAGGGTAACACCATTTACTATGCCCCCATGTCCCAAAGGAACTCCCCTTCAGCCAATCCCTAAAGGCCCAGGACAGGCTAGGGGACTAGAGGGAAGCATCACTTTTTGTTTGAGTGTATTTTTAAAAATATCCTTAGAGACTAAGATGTTATGACTGAGAAAAATTGTCTGTAGTCATCCACCGGTCACAGAGTGCTCTGTTTGGAATAAACCTAGGCATGCCTGAACTGGAACCAGAGTAATAATATTTTTTACTTATTCTTATATTACATTGATGGCTTGAGTGAGGATTTGAGTTTGAGATGCCATTGTATGGTTAGCTCAATTTTGTCACCTGCTTTAAGGGTTGAAGGCTTATGTTATCAACGTCACATTTGCTTTGGAAACCTGAAAGTTTGGACAGAAGCTTGAAAACCAGAGTGACATTGCTTGATAAATACTATGGTCATATTATATGATGAGAGACTGGACAGTTGTTGGCTCAGCAAAATTCTAAGAATTTGACGCTCTTTTTCAAGTCTCAGTTTACCATACTGTGATATGGTGTATGATTGGTCTTCTTGGTATAATTCAACAGTCTTTTAAAAACCAACCTAAGAAAATACTATCACAAATAAACAAATGAAATGGGAGATTAAATTAAAATTTCTTCAACATGTAATACCAAGTCAGGCCAGAGGAAGAGGTAGATTTTTCTAAGTGTCACCTAATTTCTTTGATAAATAGTTCTGTAACAATTTACATAAAATTCAAATAGCATTACACCAAAGGGAGAAATAAGTAACAAAATTAGGGCAAAATATGACAAAAATATAAAGGGCATTGACTTTATAGGAGGATGTATTGGTCCTTTATATCTGTCCCACCTCCATTTTAATTTCTCCAAATATTAGGCTGATATCTATATGCTAATATTATAGCTTTTATAAAGCTATCCTGAATGAATATGCCCATGAAAATATGATTATTTGCTCTCAGAGTGCTCTCAAAGGCCAGGAATGGCTTGTGTAGTAAAAAATTAATCTTACCAAAAAAGAAGTCTGACCTTTGACCTTATTTACTAAAAGATCACCCCTAGAACCTTGGAAAGACTTTCATTTTACAGGTGTCTTTCTGAACGGGGCTAATCTAACAGTGTGATATGTAAAGGAGCTACATATTATCAATTTTATTTCTAGAATGCAATGTAGTATAAATGTATCGTGTATACCACTAAGAGTGAGATATTGTGTGATCAAATTAAGATAAAATCTCTGAGCATTAAAGGCAATATTTCATGCATGCCATCACATATTGTGGACCAAAAAACCCAAAACAAAAAATCAAGCTCCGTGCAATATAGTGACCCTCTATGACAGGATGGAACTGCTCTTTCGGATTTCTGAAACTATAACTTCCCTCCACCCCCGCAACAGTTTTATTACTATACATTTTTATGAGATTAGAAAACCTCATTTTTACTGTCTTGGAGTGACTAGTGGTTTCAAACTGCAGACTTTGCAATCGTAACCACTCTATGAGAAGAGGACAACTTGAATCTCCACATATGGGCTTTATGCATCTCTTCTCTTAACAGATTTTAATTTATATCCTTTTTCTGTATTAAACAGTAACCATGAGTATTAAACAGTAACCATTAACTCAGTGAGACTATCTTGAAAATTATCAAAACTGCAACTGATTTTGGAAATACTTCAGTCTTACTAATGTCAGAAGGGAAACCGCCTTGTGGGAACTGGGCCCTCTAATTAGTTGGTTGATCCCAATCCTTATATTGTGTATATGTCTTTCTTCACAGCACATACCACCATGTGTTGCATTATATTAATATTACTTCATAGCATATTGTCTTTCTTATCTAATATATAAGGAAACTGGGATCTGTTATTTTTGTTGAAAGTTGTATTTCCAGTGTTTATCTAGTGCCTCCCCTGGAGTAGGTATTCAGTAAGATCTTTTGAATGAGTGAACTCAGTTGACACGTTCCACTCCTGCATCAGTTTGATAGATCAAGAGGCATGTATCCAGTTCTACTTGATAGGTAGAGATGCTGAGCTAGTCACCCTTTGCAATCCCCAAAGTCCTCAAAGAAAAGGCACTTTCACCTGGACACCACAGCTTGTAGGAATTTCTTGCAGAATCTCAGAGTTCACATGGATTATTCATTATTGTAAACCCTTCAGTCAGCCAACTCCAAGTTCTTTACATTTATATTTCATGGCATACACCCAGCGCAAACTTGTCTGCTTTCTAACATGCTCAAGCTTTCCACTAATGGACACTTTTCTGAAACTTTTCTTACTTTTGCTCTGTATTCCCATCCTGAAAACATTGTTTCTTTATAATTCTCTCAAATATGTCATTTTCATTTTTTTCATGCCTTACAAAACAACATTGAGAGATTTGTTTTCCCCTTCCTTGACCCCTGGCACTGTCCCTTAAAAGCCATACAATACAGTCAATTTAACAAGTGTCCAGGCATTTAAATTATGTTGTAACAAATAAGTATGCTATTTTCATAAGGCCATATATAAAACTACTACACCTATTTCTTACACACTAACTCCTTATCCAATATTTAGCTTTGGCAACAATAGTAAAAATTGTAAAATCTTAATATTTATGCATTTTTACAACATACACGGAGCTCCAGGATAAGAGTGACTGGTTGCAGTAGCTAAAGCGATGTGTCAACTTGGCTGACCATGATTCTTACTGGCTTGGCAGCTAAGTAATTACGTAATTTGGCAGTTGTGGATGTTTTTGTGAACAGCGATCTTTGCATAAGGCCTGGTACTAAGATCTGAGCCGTGTTGCTAAGTGAAGAGCAGCTGTCTTGGATGGGCTCAGACGGGACAAAAGTTGTGAGGGTGGAGCCGGGTCAGGCTTCCTTCTCTTGTACATGTGGTCACTCAGTCAGAGCTGACTAGACGGCATCTAACAATGACAAGCTCTTCTTACTTTGATGTACTTTATGATCATTTCCTAGATGCTCATCTCTTCCATAGGTCTTTAGTTTAATGTCTAGTAAAGAATTTGGTTATTATTATAATTACCAGCTATCTGTTCAATGAAAAATTGTCCTTCCTTTTACAAAAAATTCTCTTTTCCAACAGTTTTATTGGCATGTAATTTAATTATTATACAATTGAACAGTTAATCATTCAAACCTCTCAAGTGAAGGTGTACAATAGCCACCACATCTATCTTAGAGGCCCCCCCACTCCAGGGTTAAATCCCCTTTACACTGAATTTTATTTTGAGCTTTTTGCTTTGAGTTTAATGATGAGGCTACTCCCTACATGGATGAAATCACTGCACTGCGATGAGGTTAGCCATCGTTCACCCTAATCTGCTCTTCCCACGTGCTATGATATCCGGATAAGGTCAACTTCCTTCTTGGAACACCAATAAATTGCCAAATCTCTTTGCTCAATTGATTCTATCATTCCTACTGACTTTGTATGTAATTCAATGCCAACACTCAATCTAGAAGAATGTAATTTAGAAGTTTATGAAAAATCAATACAGTATTTGTAAATTAGAATTTTGGCTTTTGATTAATAAGGCCCTGTGAGTTATATTTATAAATGGATACATGTGAAAATTCTAAAAGGATTATTTGCATTTATTATTAACTTAAAGAATAAACTTGAGAATTTACAAAGTCACGATGTAACAAATTTTGAAGAAGTGCTAGCATAAAATATAATTCAATCTGTGGAAGCAATTGCATATAGTCAATAATATGATACAAACAACAACATCTCTATAGAATTATACCTATATATAAATGTTTACATATGCATACAGTTTATAGGATATAATTAATAATTCAATAAATTATATAATGAATATAATACCTATGCGTGCACAAACTTAATGCCTGTAAATTATGATACATGAAAGCTAAAGACTTAGGCAAAAGTAGGTTTAAATAGGAAGTTAATATTAAAAATGAATATTAATGAAGAAGTGACTTGAATGAATAATAAAACCAATATTTGGAAAAGGAATAGTAAAATGGGTGAACTGAGACAAATGAGCTTATTATTTGAGGCCAATTTTGTCATTCATTCTTTTTCCAAATAAACAAGTCATAACATGTGACTTGTAAAGGCTATATATTAGTAGTCACATATTTTAAAGGGTCATATATTAATAGTTTGAATAGTTTAAAATTTCATAATTATAGCTAAAAACTAACATATAGCTATGAGAATAATAATGATAAAAACTATTTGAAAGGCATATTACTAAAATGAACTGAAAAAGAAATAAGAATATAAAATAAAAAAATAAATGACATTCAGTCTGTAATCTGAATTATCCCTTCTGAAAGACCACTAGATGGCTTTATATACAAATCTGAGCAAATCCTCAAGGAACAAATATCCTCTGTCTTTTGTAAATGTTTAAGAAACAAAAGAGGATTCTAATGGAAACATTATTCATATAAACTACCTAGGATGCAAATGTATAAAAGATATAGGTTATCTCAAATCACATGCAAAAATCAGTAAAAATAGTCTAATTGATCATTACAAAAAATGCATAGCCAAAGGAAAAAGTATGCTTACAAATCAGAAAATTTATTAACATCAAATGTGTTAGTCCGGGTGACTAGAGAAACAAATTCATAGACAAGCATATGGATATAAGGGAAAGGTTTATATACAAGAGGAATGGAACATTGAGAAAGCATCCCAATCCAGTCCAGTCCAAGGTCATAATCCAACATTAGCCCATATGTCCAATACCAGTCTATAAAGTCTCCTTCTTACTTACAAAGCATGTGCAGTTGAAGCATCCCAGCGCCAGCAGGGGTTTCCACATGGCTTCTCCAGTTTCAGAGGTTTGGTTCTATCAGGGTAAGGGTGTGTGGCTTCTCCTCTGGCTCCTCCAGCTCCTGGGACGCTGCCATCTTGTCTTGTCCGTAGTTCATCGTCTCGGAGACTGACTCCCAACAACTGGGGAGATCACCTCTCATCTCGACCAGGGAACTACTGTGAGACTTCCCAGAAGTCTCAGGAGAAAGCCATGCCCACACAGAGGTCTCATCAGCTACTCAATGCCTATCTTCAGATTAACAGGCTAGATGCCACCCCTACATCTCACTCATGAAATTGACATCTCAAATACATGACCACCACATCAAGTATCACAGGGATAAGTTCAACATCTATCGATCGAACTGAGAATTGAATGTTATCTAGTATAACATGTAGAATATATAAACTCTCCATTATAATAAATATATTATTGTATGATATGATTGTATAACATTTAAAACTCTGAAAAATATTTTCTCTCCAGAAATTACAATGAAGCCTCTTAGTCAATGCAAAGGACAATATAAAACTTCATGTTAAAATAGGAACGAGGGTAAGACTGTTTCTACTCACTGCTCCTATAAATGAGCAAAAAAGAAGAAAAAGATAAAAGGTGTAAAGGGTTGAAAGTGTAATGAAAAAATTAAAAGAACCATGATTTCAGCATGGTTTCTGGCTAAAAGTTTAATAGATAGATTACAATATTTTTTTTCTTAAAAATTCTTTCTGGCACTGAGGCCAGGTGGCATAAGTGATTGAGTGCAGTACTGCAGCCCATGGGCTTGGCGGTTCAAATCCAGCGGCGGCTCTCAGGAGCAGCACTATATAGTGCCCATGACCACCAGAGGCAGTGATGCAAAAAAAATCGTTCTGAATAAAATAGTAATATAATGGCACCATTACCTCTTATAAGATGAAAAACTTCAACAAAAAAAAGATGAAAAACTTCAAAGCTGTGTGCTTTTGTGCTTCCAGCTTCCTTTTTTGAACTTTGCATGGGCATGTAATTCCCAGACATTATTTTTTTTGTTCTTTTTTTGGGGCATCACTGCCCTCTGGTGGTAGGAGTAGGAGGCCTAGCCTTTGCTCCTGTGGAGCCGCTGCTGGAATTGAACCTCCATCCCAGTGGGCCGCAGTCCGGCGCACAATCACTACACCACCGGGGTTCAGCCTCTAGACATTATTTAAAATGTTAATCTGTATAAATTTCCTTGTATTAATATATATTATCACTGTGAATATTTGAGATGTCGATAAATAGTATATATTGCATGGCAACCAACTTTTTATTTTCACATATGCATCCACTTAGAAGACTCTAGTTTTCTTATGGTTATTTCATATTTACTTTATGGTAATATATTGATATGTTAAAATATATTCATATTATACTTTTATTTTTATCTTTTGTTTTGGATCACCTTGTAATTAAAAACATTGCTTCTATGTGCATTCAAAAACAGGGGAATTGCTACATAGAATTAAAATAGAGTAGAATTTGTGAGTAGAAGTTTGTGGGAATACTTAAATCTTCTTCTTAAAATACATTGCAAAATTCCTCTTCACCCATTGGGGAAATTTTACACAGTAAAATTTTTTACCCAGTAGAAATATAAAAATGATAATATTTATCATTTTTGTTCAAAGATTTTTTAAAATTTCTCCATCTGAAGTTGGATGTGGTATTAATTTTAATTTAATTAGTAGGAACAATATGTTTTACACACTTATCGGTCACTTGGGCATTTTTATATGATTTGCTTTGATACTTTGGGTGTCTATTTTAATTGGCATAGAATCTACCGAGGGCTATATTGTTCTCTGTGCATTTCAAATTGCGCTTGTGGTGCAAACACGGGGAAGAAAACACCAAGGTCAAGATGCCTCTGGCTTGAATGATCTGTCCTTTGATACATTCATGCTGCACCTTGAATTTCAATTACGTATGTATATATACATATATTTATATATAATGCTTGTGTGCATATTTGTGCTCACTTTTGTTGGCTTCTCTGTAGAACAGAGATTAATGATAAAAAAGAAAATAATCAATAAACTCTACAAACATAAAAGAACTACTTCTCCCTGTTTTCTTTCCATTTCATTGACACAATATGACATAAGAATCTTCTGCTGGTTTTGCAACATGTTTTTTAATTCAAAGCAATAAGAGCACATAAAAGAAGGGAGGCTAGAGCTATACAAGGGAAACCTTTGTATTGCACCTTGCTGGAGTTGTTCTTGTTACATGGTGTTGAGTTGATGCTTACTGTGGAACCAACCCTACAGAACAAGGAAACTCCCCCTGTGAGTTTCTGAGACTGCTATTAGTTTTTGTTGTTTTTTTTAAGTTTTATTGGCACCTTGTCTACATATCATATAATTCAATAGCTTGACCATATCAAGAAGAGTTGTACAGTCTTTACCACAATCAACTTCAGAACTCTTTTCTTTTTCTCCATACTCACTAATATTCATGTAATTTCCCCCCCCCCCAATTTGGGGAGAAATATACACAACAAAACATTCACCAATTCAATTACTTCTACATGTATAATTTAGTGTCATTGATCGTATTCTTTGTGTTATATAACCATAATTATTATCTCTCCAAATTTTTCCAATACCATTTAAATGAACTCAATGTCCCTTAAAGTAAAAACTCTCTTTATGGGAGTGCAAAGCACAGTCTTTCTTCCACAGGGATGCTGGCGTTTAAACTGCTGACTTCGAGGGTACCAGCTCAGAGAGTAACCACGGTGACACCAGGGCTCCCTTACGTACAACAGGAAGGAACACGGCTCAGTCATGCACTCTCCTCTCCACTGCTCTATGTTTGAGTCCTTGGTGACACCACGACTCGAACCCATCTTCTTGAGGGTTTCCTCTTTGTGACTGTCCTTTTGCTTAATAAGTATGACATCCTTCTCCAGGGACTTGTTTATCTTGATCACATGTCCAAAGTACATGAGACTCAATCTTTAATCCTTGCTTCTAAGAGAATTTTGGCTGTACTTTCAAGACAGCTTTGTTTGCTTCTTTGGCAGCCCATGGAACTTTCAATATTCCTCACCTGCACTAGAATGCAAATGAATCAATTCTTTGGTATTCCTCATTCTGCGCTTAACTTGTACATGCATAGGAGGTGATGAATGTGCCAGCGGTAGGGTCCAAGGTGCTTGCTCCTGAGGCAAATGGGACAGGACCACCCTTGTGCACTGTTTGAGGATTGAGGGAACATGCTGCTGACTCAACGTAGGGAGCTGATGAAGGAAGCAGCGACTGGTCCGTCTCTCCACCTGAGATAAGCAGACACTCTCCTGCTCCCTGTCAAAGCCGCTGACCCCCAGTCATCTGCCAACTATCATTTACTCCATGTTTACACCTTTGTCCTCCCCTCCTGTCTGTGAACAGCGTGGTTGATGTTTTAATATTTCTTTGTATCCCCTCAATAATTGTCAGCTGTCCCTTTGCGTAGAAACCTGTCACAAGATGCGGGCTATGTGACAGGAGGATACTTATCTTGAATAACATTCTGAATCTTGGAGTTTCTATTGTTTCAGGGATCCCTGTATCCCAACTTTTTTCTTTTTTTTAATTTATTTTTTAACTTTTTCTCTGATATGTATGCTTTCTCTCTACAGATCCCTGTCAACCCTTTTCAATTTTTAAGATAAGACTGGACTTCATTACATATTATACTGGTGTTGTTCATGCTCACCTTAGTCTTCAAAGTAACATATTTGTTTTCCAACACTTCAAAGAGGTTGTGAGGAGCAGACTTATCCAATGCGATGCACCGCTCCATCCCTTGACTGACGCTTCCATCAGCACTGACTGTAAATCGAAGCGAAATAAAATATTTTACAACTTCAAATTGTTCTCTGTTGATCATGATGTTACCCATTGATCTAACTTTGAGGATTCTGGAGTTCTTTACACTGAATTATAATTCATAATGAAGGCTGCAATCCTTGATAATAATTAGCAATCCTTGATAATAATTAGCATTACAGCAAGCAAGGTTGTATTATCTGTTCACCTCAGGTTGTTAATAAGTCTTCTTGTAATCCTGATCCCATCTTCTTCTTATTACAATCCCGCTTCTCTGGTGACTTGCTAAGCATACAGATTGAATAACTGATATGAAGATACAACCTTGACACACACCTTTCCTGATTTTAAACTACGCACTATTCCCTTGTCACACAACTACCCCGATCTGTCTTCAGGTTCTGTATGAAAAAAAATTAAGTGTTCTGGAATTCTCATTATTTTCAAGGTTATCCATTGCTTCTTATAATCCACACATTTAACTACATAGTTAACAAAATATAAGCAAATATTTTTACTCAGGAAGCTGCCAGAAATTCAAACTAAATTCAGAAGAGGATGTGGAAAAAATGAGTCATTGTTAACATCAGGTGGTTGGCTGAAAGCAGAATATCAGAAAGATGTGTTTTATTGATGATCTAAAGGCATTCAACTGTGTAGATGGTCACAGCCTTCAATAACACTGTGAAAAATGGGAATCCCCAAACACTTGAATATGTTCATGGAAGACCTAGACATAGGCCCAAAGGCAAGCATTCAAACAAACGATGCACTGTGTGGTTTAAAAGGGCGTCGGAGTGTCATACAATTTGATGGTAATCCCGGGTTAGAAGCTTGAGTCCACCAATGGCTCCACAAGAGAAAGGAGCCTACTCCTTTAAGGACAGAAAGCCACATAAATCCAAAAGGGCAGTTCTATCAGGTTGCCGCGAGTCAGAATCTATACCAAGAGTTTTTAATATGGATTCAAGGCTCCATGCTGGCATAGTCAATTATGCTTTGTACTACCAGGTCAGCCCTTGGAACCCAATAGTTACTCTGTGAAATTAAGGGGAGGTTTTCAGCTCACATAGCAAGTTGTAACTTCAGAGACACAGGGCTAGTACTAGACTGTCACACAGGGTTACGATGAATTCAAACTGATATATGGCAGTAAGATTGTTTTTGTTTTGTTATGATTTAAAATCAGAGAAGTTGTGTGTCAAGGTTGTATTCTTCCACTACACTTATTCAAACTATTTACTAATCAAATAATCTGAAAAACTGAAGTATATGAAGAGGAAAGGAGCATTTGAATTAGGAAAACGCTCATTAACAATGTGTGACTGTGTTAGTCCGGAGAGACTAGAGGAACAAATTTCAGAGACACGCATATAGGTATAAGGAAAGGGTTTATATACGAAAGAAATGGGACCTTAAGAAGGCATCCCAATCCAGTCCAGTGCAAAGTCATAAGTCCAATAATAAGTCCCATATGCCCGAAGTCAGTCTATAAAGTCTGCTTCCGACTCAGGAAGTCACAGGTCAGTGGGTGCAGAATTCTGGCGCTGGCAGGGGTCTCCTCATGGCTCCTCGCTTCCAGGGCTCAGGTCCATCAACAGCATGCCACTCCAGATTCAGAGGTCTGTCTTCATCAGGGCTAAGCCATGTGGTCTCTCCACCGGCTGCTCCAGCCTCCCAGCCTCTGCCATTCTGTGTTGCCTGTGATTAATCATCTCTGAAACTAACTCCCAACCACGGGGGAAGATAGCTTCTCATCTTCACGAGGGAAATACTGTGAGATTTCCCAGGAGTCTCAGGTGAAAGCCTTGCCCACACAGAGGCCTCATCAGCTACTCAATGGCTTTCTCCTGATTAACAGGCCAGACTCCACCCCTACATTTCAATTATAAAATTAACATAAGCACATGACTGCCACAGTGAATATACAGATAACACCACCTTGCTAACTGAAAGCCAAAATAAGTTGAATAAGAAAATCAAAGAATACAACCTTCAGTATAGATTATGACTCAATGTAAAGAAAATGAAAACCTTCACAGCTTGACCCACAGGTATAATGGTAAATAGAGAAATGATTGAAACTGTCAAGGATTTCATCGGATTTGGATCTATTGTAAATGTTCTTGGAAACATCAGTCAGGAAATGAAACTACAGCCTGCTTTGGGACACATCTGCTTCAATATTTAAAATGTCCCAAGCCGAGTTACACTTAGGGTATATAACTTCCTTTTCTTAATAGTATATTAAATTATAAGCTACTGGATAAATTAATTGATGCTAGCAATCAAATTGCTTATGCCCAAAGGCATAAAGGAAAATGATTGAAAATTTTCTTTGTCATAAAATGATAATGAGACCTCTAAAGTGAGCCAAAGTCATACAATAATCTGTGGACAAATGAATGGATTCTGGATACCCACTTAATTTTAGCCCCAATCCACGAATAGTTAGCTCTTGTGACATGGCTCTGCTTAATGCTCACCCTCATAAAGAGCTCACTGAAATTAAGTGTGCACAGCAAAGAGTGGTGGAGAAAGCAAGTGGTGCCTGGCCATCAAAAATAATAATGCCTGGGGTCTTAAAGACATCAAGAGGGGCTGAAGGGAGCAGGCATTGAGCATCAAAGAATAAGAATCACATCATTATGGATGAGGGGGAGAGCAGGGTGAGGACATAAGGCCCACTGGTGGGTAATTGGTCACCCCTTTACAGACCCCTTGACAGACCAGTCAAGGTACAGCCAGGCAGTGATGAAGCACACAAGTTCCCTCTAGTTCCTGAAGCCTTCCACCCTGCCCCCCAACCATCATGGTCCCAACTCTACCTTACAAATCCAGATGGACTGGTGAAGGTACACTTGTAGAGTGGGGACCTGGAGATATGGGGAAACCAAGATAGATGAGTCCCTTAGGGCCAGTGGTGAGATTGGAGCTGCTGGATGGGTAGAGAGAAGGTGGGATAGAGAGACAGAACCAACTTCAAGGATATACACATAAGCTCCTATCTGAAGGACGGGCATCAAAGGAGTGAGTTGGGTGAGAGGTTGGGCGGTGTAAGATATGACAGAACAATAACAATACTTTATATCGATACTTTATATCGAGGATTGGTGGGGAAGGGAGAGCAGGGGAAGAGGGGAAGGGATGGAAAAGCCAATATCAAGGGCTCAAGCAGAAAGGCAGATGTTTGGAGAATGATAACAGTAGTGGACATATGAAAGTGCTTGGCACAGTATGTTTATTTACGTATTGTGAAAAAACAATGTATGAGCCCCCAATAAAATGATTTTTAATTAAAAAATAAAAAAGTTAAAAAAAATAATCAGAATTGACTCAATGACAATGATAAAAATTGATGTGACATTACCAATAAAAAATTATGAAAATAAAATGAAGTTTCCTAAACTAATGAAAAAAAAGACATGCATTCAAACAAGAACCCATCTAGGTCTGACATCAATATAGAAGAAACACACTAGCCTGCATGATCCAAGGATTATAAATAACAAAATCTAAATATAAAGGAGGGAAAAGTATGAGAGCTTAAATTGTGAACAATCAATTTTCAATCAAATTTCAGAAGGCTGGTAATGACAACGGAAGCCCCAAATTCATCTCCAAGATCTCATGTGATTGCCTCTGACAACAGTTGAGGAATGGGAATAACCTTGGTACCAGACAGAGACTTTTGTAAGTTTGATTATAGTGGTTGAACTAGGTTACAATGTGATACCTTGTCATTTAATCTTCCACTTGACCTATTTTGGACCTGTTCTAGTTTTAAATATTTCTTGCTTTATTCTTGACGGATAGTTTTTCTATGGCTCAATTTATATTGCTTGCAGTCTTTTCTTTTTTCTTTCTTTTTTTCATGATTAAGTCACTTTTATTTTTTGTTATTGTCTTAAATTTATTTAAAATTTAGATCATTTTATTGGGAGCATCTTACAACTCTTGCTACAATCCATACATCAACTGTATCTGACATATTAGTATATATATTGCCATCATTCTTTTCTAGACATTTACTTTCTTTAAGCCCTTGGAAACAACTCTCCCCACCCCCTCCATCCCACCTTTGTGGCCTCTTGATAGATTATATATTGTTTTTATTTTCAAATCTCACAAAGACCACTATCTACCTTTCCCTCTGGTTTCTGTTGTTCTGGAAGGGGGGGAAGGTGGGGTGTGGTTATGAGTCATTCATTGCAATTGATACTGCCTTCCTCCCCACCTCTCCCCCCACCCCCTTCTCTCTTTTATTTTATTTTTAATATAGATTTTATTTGGGGCTCTTACAGCACTTATGACATTCAATACATAATTTGTATTAAGCACATTTGTACACTTGCTGCCACATTCATTTCCAAACATTTTCTACTTGAACCACCCAGCGTAAGTTCCTCTTTCCCCCTTTCCTCTAGTTCTTTTGTTTTAAATTCCAGCTCCCCATGTTTCCCCTTCCTCTCCCCCACGAACCCCTAATAATTTACAAATTGTTATTACCTCTTCATATCATACACTGTCCAATGTGTCAGCTTACTCCATCCTCTGTTATCTGAACCCCAGAGAGGTTACATGTAGATCCCTGAAATTAGTCCCCCCTTTCTACTCCACCATCCCTCCACCCTCCCAGTATCACCACTCCCCCCACTAGTCCCAATGGATCATCTCTCTTAAATTACTCATGTTTCAGACTCCAGTGCACATCCCCTGGTCAAGCTGAATCTGTCTGGTAGAATTAGGATCATGATAGTTGGTGGGAGGAAGCATTTGAGAACCAGAGGAAAGTTGCACATTTCATTACTGCTACACTGTACCTTGATTGGCTCATCTCCGCACTGTAACCCCTCTGTAAGAGGATGCTGCTTCACTTATTGATGTGCTTTGGGTCCCCAATCTGTACACCCCATCATTTATGATGATACAATTTTTAGTTCTTTAATGCTTGATACTAGATCCCTTTGACACCTCATGGTCGCACAGGCAGGTGTGCTTCGTCCATGTG
>PVJH01021726.1:0-37995 GCA_004026705.1 Nesogale talazaci
CTCTTCCCCTGCCTTGCCCCCAGGAACTGTTACTCCATCTATTGTCCCTAGAAATTCATCTATCCTGAGTTGCATATAATAAAAAATGTAGAAAATTCATAACAGAGATATGAAATCTATCAGCAATAATAAAATACAACAGAAATAAACATCCTACTTTGAAAAGCATCCAGAAATATTAAAATAAGTTCAAAGTGCATCAAAGGGAGTTCAAATGATGCATTTTTTTGACAATTAAATCGGAAGTTTCACTTTACTATAATCATCTCAACAGTACACTGTTCAATAACCATTGATCATGGTCTGAGAGACTCACAAAGGCTTACGTTACGTGTAGATTCTGCAAATGTATTCTGGACTATCACTGTGATCCATCACCTTTTGCAGATGAGAATTTCACAATTGAAGCTCTGATGCTGTTCTCTCCTTCACACTTGGATTATATTATTTACAAGGCTTGGAGCAGTCATGCTGGTGTGTTTCCTTAGTATGGGCTTAGGTGACAACTGACATACATGGTTGCTCGTTCAACAACAAGCCCTTAAGATCCCAGGTGCTATTCTCCCGGGTAGCTAGGAACCAGGTAGTTTCTTCTCCACACTTTGTTGTAATAGCTACATCTTCTGAGTGTCCTTCATGAGAGCGATTACTGGAGTAGGAACATGTCATAAGAACTAACTTTTTTTCTTAGATTGGAGCTAGGTTTCAATGCTAGGAAAAGATTCATCCCTATATCGATATGCCTCAGGTTCACCTTAGAGAAATCGTTGTTATTTTGTGTAGAGAATATTACTGAGCTTTACCCTGGGGCATAAGATCCTTCTTTTATAGTGCCTTTGACTTGCCCATGGTAAGGTATTTAAAACACTATTGAGAAAAGGAGATTGAACAATTGCAGGCTAGCTACAAATTGCCATATATAGATTCTTGACTTGTACAGATTAATCTTTACATCTACACAGGCAATGAGAGTAAAGTGACCAGATTTTAAGTGGGACACCATTGACTGGGGCGGGGGGGGGAGCATTCTTGATTTAAAATTTGGTCTTTATGGTGTAAAAAATTTTCATAGAATGCAAAAACAGTATTGCAATATTTTAATTTTAAAATGCCATAAGATCTTGTTAAATTGTTAAAAAGCAGGATGTCTGGTCACTTTAGTACTCAGTCAATGCTTATAATAATATTCAGTGATGATGTCATATCCAGGTCTGTCAGAATAATACATATCTTAATAAAGCAAGGAAGACTTTTAAATACTAAGTACCATACTTTTTGGACCATAAGACATACCTGACTATAAGATACATCTAGTTTTTAGAGCAGGCAAACAAGAAAAAAAATATTCCAAACCAACTAGTACCAATATACTAAAATGTTCTGGGGTACCACACCCTCAGATCATAAGATGCACCCTCATTTTTCTCCATTGTTTGGGGGGGAATGGTGCATCTTATGGTCTGAAAAATACAGCAAATGGTAGTCCACCTACCAATTCTTTATATTGGTATTCTTGGTATAGCTGTCTTCTGATTCTTCACACATCATGTAACTTTGGCCTAAAATTCTCAAGTTAAAGGTGCCTTTGAAGAAGAGTCCAGTTCAACTAGTGAGGTTTTTACATCATGTCCCTTTGGAATGGGCCTTGGAGCATGTTGTGTGCCTTGAAATTCCGGGGTTCAATAACTCAGCAGTCTATGCACATGGCCTGTGCCCCCAGGAACTGTTCAGAAACTCAGCCCACTGTGTTCTCCTAGGAGCATAGTACCAGGCATATGCTCATCTGGGGCCCATATACGTGTTGTTACTCATTTTTCCTCCAGCAGGAATTTGGCTCGTCCCCCCTTTTCTATGAGAGGAATGCACTTGTCTTCTCTGGGATGTGTATGTTCCCCTTCCCCCTGGCTTCATTGTTTTTCTCCCATCAGTATTGCTTATCACTCTAATAGAAATCTGTAGTTAGGGGAAATCTCATACCATTTTCGCATAACAGACACTAAGTGATCATTTTCCTTTTCGCCAGTCTTGAAAATCTGATTATGATTTCTCCTCTGTCAGTGTAACTTTGGAGATATCCATCTGGAGAGGGCGGTCCACGAGTCACTGCACTCACTCTTCAGGATCTCGCTTGTGTTTTTTGGCGGACTTGGCTAGTAGATCGTATGGGCAGAAAGCATGACTTGGCCTTCATCGTGGTGCCTATTCTGACAGCATTGGACTCATACAATATTTGTCTTTTTGTGATCAACTAATTTCACTTAGGGTAATGATTTCCAGAACCCGCCACATCATGAGGTTTTTAAAGAATTGACTGGTTTGTAGGGATGCAAATAATTCCATTTTGTGTATGTATTCAAATGTTTTATCCATGAGGTTTTTTTCATTTTATTGAAATACTTTTTTGGGGGGTTCTCACATCTCTTTATCATAAGCCATACATTCCTCCAATGTGCCAAGCACCTTTACACATATGCCACCATCATCATTTTCAAAGTATTCTCTTCCCCCTTGAACCCCTGATATCTGATCCCTATTTCCCCCTCCTTTCCCTCCCTTTCTCATGAACCCTTGATAAGTTATGGATTATTTTTTCCATTTCTTGCATCATCTTCCATAGCTTCTCATCAACTTTTCCATTATTCATCACCCTAGGTTGATCCTTGTGATCCATTCCTTTTTCTTCCCTCACCTTCTCCGAGTCTTCCTGCTATCTCTACTCTCCTTGTTGGCCCTCAGGGGGTTATCTATCCTGGATTCCTTATGTTGCAGGTTCTTATCTCTAACAGTGTGCATGCCCTGATCTAATCCAATTTGTAAGGTAGAATTGAGGTCATGATAATGGGGTGAAGGAAGCAGCAAAGATTTAGAGGAACCTTGTGTGTTTCATCAGTGCTCTCTGATGGACTCATTCCTTCCCTGTGATCCCTCTGTGAGGAGATGTCCAACTGTCTACAGATGGGCTTTGTGTTCCACGCCATGATCCTCCATGGTTCACATTTGGTGTGGTTTTATTCTGCGTCTTAGATGCCTGTTACCTGATCCCATCCACATCTCATGATCACACAGGCCAGTGGGATTTTTCCATTTGGGCTCTGTTACTTCTGTGTTAGGTGGCTGCTTATTTTTCTTGAAGTCTTTAAGACCCCCAGACTTTATATTTTTGATAGCTGGGCACCATCGACTTTCTTCACCACTTTTGCTTATGTACCCATTTTGTCTTCAGCGATCTTGTCGGAGAGATTTTTCAGGCTGCAAATTTCCAGGTCTGTTTTCTGAATTGACCGAATGATTCAAACTGCAAATTTTTCAACTAGTCATACTGCACTTGATCATTTTCATCCCACTCAGGGACTCAAATATATAGAACATTCTTAAGCCTGGAATTATGGTAAGTCTAAAGATTCTCCAAAGGATAAATTTTATCCTTTCATTATCATATAATCTTACTTTCAATTTCAATTTGGTTTTGTTCTTTACAGTTCTTTTCTTGATATTAAAATCATGTTGAAAAATTTTAAATTTTCTTGACCACTCATATTTTCTGTATTGTAGAATATGTCCAATTTCATCTGAAAGCTTTTCTAAAATTATTTTTAAGCTACTCTTACTTAGATGGTGTCTCTTCATTAAGCTGAATAAGAATGCAGATTTTCAATTCTTAGAGAAACTCAAAGCTATCTATCCCTGTTACCTTTTTATTATTCCTTCATAGTCTCATTTCAGTCCATGTGGTAAATTTCAAAGGGCAAAATTGTTCAGTTCAGATATGTATTATGGTTTTAAGATAAAAGTCATACCTGGAAGGGTAATTTAGGATGAAAAAGATGAAATTTTGAGAACTCAGGGAAGTTTTATTGGACTAATTCTCTCAGGAAAGAAACATATATTTCATTTTTTTCCTTCTCACAGTATATCATTTACAAAATGATGTTTCCACAAACATATTTCTCATTTATTTCCTAGATTAGATCCTAATAATTTCCTATTCATTTCTATGAATCAATCTTCTCCTCTCTTAGGGTTCCTTTCAGAGTTCTTTCCTGTATCTGCTCTTTTACAGCCACTTTGACTCTGTTTCTTCCATTGTGCCTATCATCTTTCCTTTTCACTGCAGCTGTTAGGCTTTAAAAAAAACCAGAAGGCTATTGATGTCGCTATCTTTCTCCTGCCACTTTCATCAGTAAAAAAATGGAGTTTGAATGTACAGCATCCAGTTGCTTAGCAACAATATTTCCAGCATCAATGCCAGCGTGAAGAGTGTGAAGCTGTGCCTGCTAATGTGGCTGCATTATAAAAAAAAGAGCATAGTTTGAGGGGAAATAGCACAAAATAAGATCTCCAAATTTCAGCAATATTAGCATATAATGAATGCAGAAATGAATGAACATTTTTTAGTTTGAGACTTTCTTTTTGCCACATGATACATCACTTAAAAGTTTATTCTTTAAAGCAACACTTTAGGGAGTTATATAATCAAAAATGTCAACATGACTGTGCTCTGCTCCAGATTACTACACTGTATGACTGCTTTCTTTTTCTATACATATAGTCTGACACACAAGAAACTTTACTAAGAATGATTTTAGCCCTAGAGAGATTAAAGACTCTTAAATACAACGTGTTCAAAGTTTTCTACCATTATTTGTTTTAATGAAAAGGAACACAACGTCTTGTTATGTAAGTGTGTAAATGCATTAAATTATGATGCCTTAATTAATTTTTTACTTTTATTATATAGCAGAAACTGATATTTTAGTATGGAACCTTTATTGCTATATTACAAAATTAATTTATAAATAACTGATGTTAGAAAAATTGATCAAAGATTTTTTTTAAATAGTAGTTCTTGAAATGAAATACCTTTGAATATAATGTAGCAATATTTTGTTTTGGATAGAAGTTGCAGCAGCTAGTACCTTGTGTTTCAATTTTTATTTTGAGTGTTTCTGCTATGTAGCCAGGAATAATTATTTAAATCTACTTAAAACTCAGCTTTAGCATCTTTAAATCATAATAATTTTTCCTGTAGTAATTCAGAATTAATACAAAGGGAACTGTTTGAATGTATATAAATTTTAATTGAAATAATAGATGGAAAAACACTAAGAATGTATGTGATATAAATACATAGTAGTGACATTTTTCTATGTAGAAATTGCCTTAGAACAGAGTGATAGAGTCAGGCTTTATTTTTCAGGGATTATCTGTCCTTTACAACTAAATGCAGGCTTTCTATAATTGTCAGTGCTCAAGGATGTCACACTCTTGACATAAAATGGTAGGTTTTATTCATTCCTAATTATTTCTCTTTAATTTATAGAAGGAAAAATATCCATTTTAAGAGCATTAAAACAAAAACAAAGCTTCATGTTTATAATGGCAGGTTTTCTCCCAATGACACACAGACAAAAATGAATGTGGGACTATTAATTAGTAGAGTTACAAGACTGGAGAGAGTTGATCAGTTAGGACATCCCACTGGGATTTGCTGAGTCAACACTGACTCAATGGCAGTGAGTTTGGTTTGGGGTTTCTATTTAGGAAGGAGTTAATTTCTTATCCAAGCCACTGAATAAGCTCAGCACTTTGAAACATGCAAAGGCAATTTAAAATATGGCAGTGGAGTGTGAGATTAGAACAAAGAACCAGTTGGAAGACAATATATAAAGTTGTAGACTACCACCTGAAAACTTGGAAGAACGTTTGGCAGACTGGCAAAAATAGTAGTCTTTTACAAAAGCCACAGCATTCTGACATTTACAATTGCTCGATGCAATGGCCAGGTTTCTGACCTATTGCTCTAAAGTGTCAGCCCTGAACAACTCAACAAAAACAGTTTTAAAATAATCTTTATGGACTCATTGTTAAGTATGTGCTGGATCACAATGCATTTGAGAAAAGCTTGAAAAATAAAAGTATATAATACAAAATCAATGGGAAAACATCTCCAGAGAATCACAGAAAGACTAAATAAATCTTACGAAATATTAAAATGTAGTGATAAAATACTGTATATGTAAGAGGAAAGAGTGGTGTTTTCAGAACAAACACTATTAAACTGGAAACTTTAAGATTATAATTTTGATAAAATATAGGTCTAAAGCTAATGGAATATGATGGTAAGTCAGAAACTATTGCACTGTGGTGTCAGTTTATATTTAAGAAATTTTGCTACAAGTGAACATTTAAACTTGTCTTTAAAATCAGTTAATGACTGCTTTCAGTCTTATTAAGTGCTTTTAGTCTTATTAAGTGCTTAAAAAAAGATGCAGTCATCTACTGGGCCAGTTAAATTCAAGGCAACGGTCATTTTGGGAGATTGTGGAAATTGCTTATTATTTTTGTTGTTGTTGCTAACTCCTTAGTGATCT
This sequence comes from Nesogale talazaci, assembly GCA_004026705.1. NCBI lineage: Eukaryota > Metazoa > Chordata > Mammalia > Afrosoricida > Tenrecidae > Nesogale > Nesogale talazaci. Next base: position 6,372 of record PVJH01021726.1, read on the forward strand.
TGATAGATAGATTTTATCTAAGGTCACAGGACAATCACAGGGACTTATTTAGAAGAATATTAATTTTTGAAGAGTAGAAAGAATTGCTCTGAGTTCTTTCTTGGGAAAATTAGCTCACTTGTCCACAGTTCTCAGATTGATAACTCAAGCTTCATTTTGTTCCCCAAGCTCACAGCACATTTCAAGGAAAAAAGATTGGTGTTCCCATAAAAAGTTCAACTTCTAAATTCTAGAATCCTGCATTGAATAGTAATTATATTATTTTAGTATTATTCTTCCTGTGATTATTATATCAAACATATAAAATTTTTTTCAATTACCAAAAGGCATCTGGGAGATGCTATTAATAATTTATAAACAACAAATATCAAAAGAAGTCTTGCAAATTGGAAATCATGCCTGATTCCTCCACATATTTTCTTAATATTATATTTGTCTTTCAGTTGGGATGAATAATATTTGACATCTATCATTCTTGGATCTGTACACTGGATTTCCATTTTTTCCTGATAATGTCTATCTAAAGGTATCTTTTTGACTTATTCATATTAGTAAATTCTGCCTCAAATTAAGATGATTCTTTCATATACAAGATGATTCAAAAACTTCTTTGCAAAAATCAATTTTCTTTTCCATTTTTGTTTTGCATAGAAAAAATTGCTACATGAGACCTCTTTAAAATGTTAATGGACAAAAATATCTCTCCCAGGGCCAATGGGCACATTACTTATACCATGGTGTTTTAAACCACCTCATATTCATGTGAAAGCTGGATAATGAATAAGAAGACTACAGAGAAAAGTTTTATATTTGAATTCTGGTATTGATGAAGACTATTGGAGATGTCATGGAATCCAGGAAAGCAAACAAATATCTCTTAAAAGAAGTCTAGCTAGATGCTTCTTAAACACAAGGTTATCAAGATCTGGTTGCACATGTTTTGAGCATTATCAAGAGAGACCAATGCCTGGAAAAGGCTATCACGCTCTACAGAGAAACAGTATAAATGAAGTGCCTTCGCATGCTGGATGGACATAGCAGTGGCTTCAGTGGGCTGTAATGTAAACATTATGAGCATAGCACGGGATTGAACCATATTTCAATCTCTTGTGCAGTGAGGTTGTAATGAGACAAAGATTGCTCGAAGGCATCTTCTGACAACTGCTGAAATCATGTCAGAGAAAAGAGACGGCGACTACCATCAAGGCAACCAGTCATGTTTGAATCATGCTGTTAATCAGTACTTTATATCTATATTTGGATGCAGGCATTTTGGGAACTAGTCTGAAGCTATCAAATAAATCAATTTGGTTGAATCATAGTTCTCTAATTGCAGAATAAATTCTATTCTATTGATAGCATCAGTTGAATCCATTTGTTTACTATAATGAGGCAACTTTCAGTGGATTCATTTATATTAAATCTCAAGATAGTTTCTGTTTCATATATGAGGATGTGCATTATAGGGAATACCTTTTATCCAAAGGAAGAAGGAGACCATGATTACTTCACTAGAACAGAGAAGTGTTTGAGTTTCATGTATGTGTGAGAGTACTGTTTTCAAATAACAAGCAAAAAGACAAAAACAGAGAGGGTCAGAAAAATTACAATGAGAGAGATAGTCTTCTTGTTCATTTTCTTCTTTGTTAGTAGAACCACTGGACTGCTGTAACACAAGCACCAAAAGTGAGGGAAAGACTCCAAAGAACAGAAATTTATTTCCTCACAAGTCCAGAGACTAAAAGTTCTAGTAAGAATTTCATCCATTCCTTCCTTGTGGGTAGTCTTGAATTTCCTCAGCTCTTGATATTGGCACATGGTGTGCTAGGCCAGGTAGACTAAAGAAACAAATTCATAAACATATGTATATATGGGATAGGTTTATATACAAGAACATCTATACATTAAGAAAACATCCCAAACCAGCCCAAGGTCATAAGTTGATATTATCCCATATGTCCAATACCAAACAATAAGTCTGTTTCAGACTCACAAAACTCATGCAGTGACATCAGGACAATCACAGGCCAGTGGGTGCAGAGTCTTGTGTATCCAGTGGTGGTAATAGAAGCATATCAGCAATACTAGGGGGTCTCTGCATGACTTTTCTGGCATCAGAGGTATGGTTCCATCAAAGTAAACCCATGTCACTTCTCCTCTTGGATTCTCACAGGGAGTCAACCTTGTGTCTTTTTAGTAGAGCATCTTCAAGGAACTGAGTTTAAATTTCTCATCTCCAAGGGCAAAAATCCTGCCAGATTTCCCCGAATTCTCAGGAGAAAGCCATGCTCCCACACAAATCTCATTGGCTTTCTCCATATTGATAGACTCAAGTCCACCCCTACACACTTAATCCTCAAATTGACACCAGATTAGGTGAAGGCCACAGATGGGATCTGCCTTCCATGGTGAATGCTTTCATATCTCTATCTTCACGTTACTCTTTACATAATTCAGATTTAGAGCCACCTTGCACTGATGTGACTTCAACTGGTTTATTACACTCAATTTGATTACCTTACATGTTTATTGTTGTTGTGAGGTGCCAACAAGGTGATTTGGATTCATAGATACGCAGAGTGTGTACAACACAAAAGCTACCCAGTTCTGTACCATCCTTACACTGTCAGTTACAACAGTAGGGGGAATCCCCCCCAAAACAGAATTTTCTTCAAAGCTATGGACTTAACTTTTTTTTCAAAAGAACCTATCACCTTCAAAGTTCTTTCAGTTACACTTAACACATTTATTATCTCTGTGATTCTATTCTTGGAAACACTCTCAACTTATCTATTTGGATTGCTGACAGCATTTCCCTAGTTTTATTCTTCATCTCTCCAACTTCATCAAATTGTTGTCCTTCCATGTCCCACTTCATTTGTGGAAACAAAATAAATCACAAGGAACAAGATCAGGTGAGTCAGTTGTGTGTGGCATGCTGTTCCCTCCCCCCCCCCAAAAAAAAATTACTGCACTGAGATGGCTGCATGAGCAGGTGCATTTTCTTGGTGGTAAAACCAGTCCCGTGTCGGCCACAAGTCCGGCCTTTTGTATCAAATACTCTTATGCAATCTTTTCAGAACCTCTAAATAATAAGGTTGATTAACAGTCTGACATGGTGGAATGAACTCCAAGTGCACTCAGTTGACATTTTTGCCTGTTCAAGAAGTTAACAGACCTCCAGAATGGGGGTTGTCATCAACAGACATTTCACATTTTTTGTAATAAGAAAACCACTTGTACACTTGAGTTTTTCCCATAGCATTATACTTGTAAGCTGTGTTCAGTATCATAATTTTCGCGACATTTTTCCCAATCAGGAATAAAAATTCATAGCCACATGCTGTTCTCTAAAAGTGGCATCACAAAAATGAGGTTTTAACAGAACTGCTTTTACAAAAAAAAAAATCACAGTGATCTGAGAGGCTCTTCCCAGGTGATGCCACTGGGTGCAATAATTCAAAGTAAGTTGGTCAATGCTTGTTTATCGGGAAAAATGCATCCTGGAAAAATGCATGTCATAAAAGCTCCACCGTACATAGCTTTTTTTCCTTTTAGGGTGTATGTGGGGTAGATGTGTGGTCACGAATTCCCTGGTAAGTCTTAAATTTGAGCATATTGTGGCAGCCACTGCATCGATCTATGTTACTGAGGGTCTTCATTTTTGCTAAGGACTATTTCTCAACCCACACTTCTTTCTTTTTTTCTTATTGACTGTTCATTTTTTGCATATAGGAGAAGTGATAGGAACCATAACGTGGGCCCATGCACCTTATTTTTCAAACTGGCATCTTTTTAAAAATCACATTATTATTATTCTTTTTTCTCAGCAGCCAAAGAGATAGATGTCAAGGTACTTTGTGGAAGACAATTCAGTCCACATGACTTAGTACTGAAGGAATATGATCTATTGCTTCCCTCTCTCAAGTTTCTAAGCAGAAAGTTAAAATCGAGGCCATATCCAAGCACATTTGCCTTTTAAATATCAACTTAAATTCAAAATTCAAATTCACAACCTTTGGGTCAATGTTGACGCCTGGAGATTCTATAAGAGTGGCCTTTAAATGCCTTTGATTTTGATTACGGAAGTCTTCCTCTTTCTTAAGGAAAAGTTAGAAACTGTGGGGCAGGAAGAGAGCCTACTACTAAGAGGCTAAAATATTATTTTATCCCAGTTTTGTACAAATGTAAACGTAGCACATCCTGTAACATTGGATTTCTTATGGAAGACACACTATTTGAGGTGCTACATAGTATAGTAATGATCTCTGGAGATGACTCTGATTTCTTTTAATAAGAAGAAACAGTTGATGAGTGAATCTTACTTTGGTATAATTTGATCTGTGTCATTTATCTTACTCCAAATAGACCCTAATTAAATTACGATGACTTGAGGAAAAATCTACTTTGTGAAGACATTAATTTTCAGTTTGTATTTCTCTAAAGGAGAAGCAGAGTCATGAACGTCATTTAATAAAAGCTCACTGCAAACTGTGCCTTCATGAATTTTGTGAGATGGCAGAAAGCAGCGGTGACGCTGAATAAATAAGGAAGTATAGGAACTGAAGAATGTTAAAAATAACTGCTCATAAAAAATGCAAAGTTATGATTCTGTAGGTAAAATCTGAGTAAAATTAATTTAGATTTGTATAGCAATTTTAAAACATAAAATCGAATGCTGTTGCTTTGTATACAATGAAGTTGATTATGTCTCAAAGATATTCTAAGAGGAGCTGGTATGGGGCAGCTGGTAGTCTGAATCCACCAACATTTTGGTTAATAGTCAAATGCTTATATTTTATATGAATTTATGTGCTGCCATAAACTCAAAAATGCAAAACTCACTGCCATGAGTAGATTCCCACTCACAGCAATACTATGGAATTGGGCAGAACTGGCTCTGTAGGTTCAGACTGTAACTCTTTCTGGGAGTCAGAAGTCCACCCTACTCTTGCAGTTTGCAGCCCAGACCATAAATGGCCGTGGAAAACTTCCAGTGTTGTATTTCACTTTTCCAAAGGCCTACAATTTAGCCCAATGTTTTCTGTTCACAGGACTGTGATTTCTGACTGTAGACCCATTTTCATTATGATTATCATCTCATTCTTCCTCTCTTGAAACCCAAACCAAACCCACTGACCTCAATAGTGCCTATTCTTTCATAACCTTGTAGGAAAAAGTATATTGATTCCTGGGTGTTCTGGATCTATAAAACTTTGTGGAAATAGGCCAGCTCAAGTTTTTCCAGCAGAATGATTAGTGGTTTTGGATTGTCAATCTTTTTATTACCAAACTGATGCTAAATGAAATTGTGCTGCAATTTCTCCCCCTCCCATCCACCCTATTTTTCAAAATCACACAGTAAATACTAAATAAGTTCTTATTGAAGAAATAAATGAACGGGCATTAAAATATCATAACCAAAGTGAAACTTCTAATAAATGATTGAGGAATTTGATATTTATTTGGCAATTTTGTACATTATATTTCAATAACATATTTAAATAACCAGCCTAATGAGTATAATGGAATCTAACTTCATGAGCTCTCCAAGCCTTTTAGGACCTACCTCATTCATGTAGGTTTCTTAATGAGTTTTATGAGATTTAAACATGTGGAATATACTTCTCATAAATATTGAAATATTCTTTAAAATTTTTATATGCTATAAATTTCAATTACCCTGTAACCTGTAAGGCTACAGTGTTATTAAATCACATTTAACAGCCTTTTATGTCTATGTTTTCTTATTTTATATATATTTGCAAAGATTTACACTTGAGAGATTTTAGGGACCACATTTGAATTATACTCCTCCACTCTTTTTCTTGAGAGTCCAAATGTCTGAGTGAACTGTAAAAAGCAGTGTTTCTCTGCATAGGAGTTTAAAGAAGTGTCATCACTGTAAGTTTTTTTTAAAGGAAGAGACTGGACAACTAGAACTACTGCATTGGAGTTGATTCAGATGCACAGGAACCTGAAGAGATAGAAGGGCATGAATCCATGTAATCATTAGATGACATCCAGAGGCTAACAACATTTGTAACAAATGCAATTTCTTATCAAAATTCAAGTGCAGTTCATAATAGATTTTAAAATTAAATGAATAATTCAGCTCACTATGCTGATGTTGGTTAACTTATTGATTTAAGTACCCCCATGCTCTCTCACTTATGAAATAAGATGGAGATCGCATTCTATATTTATTTTAAGAACTAAGTTGAAATTGCTCAACAACTGAGATAAACTACTCTATGGCTCACAATTTTTACCTAATGGACTGGTATCCACTAATAGGCCATGTAGCGATCCATCATCCTGGCAGTGAAAGTAAATGCCATCATATCATGCACAGTAGTGCACATGTTTGCTATAACATGTTTTCAGACTATTATTTCAAAGGTATGACAAAGGTCCAATTTGGCTTAAATTCTATTTTTCTTATCAATATAGGCAGTTCAAATTGCCAAAGTATTAACAAGATATATAGAAAAATGCAACATTAAATACAGAAAAAATCATTAGCTGCAATCTCCTAAGCATGCTCAAAAAAGGAAAAAAGACATATGGCAAGGGTCATCTTAGTTAAATAGTCTCCAATTGGAAGTTTAGGATTACCTCAGCCAACACTTTACCTCTAGACTTTGTGTGTTCTCCGTGTTCTTATTCTCTGGCAAAGATACAGCGGAATATTTATCTTCTCCTTGTTCAAGCATCCAGTAGCCAATTTTTCAGTTTTGTGTTTGTGATTTAAATAAGATGTACAAAGAAATAGCCCTGAACCATTTGCCAACTTTAGTAATGAAATATATGAGGCTAAGTAAAAAATTGTTGCCAAAAAATTATCGGGACCTTAATTAAACAAAAACTTGGAAATGTTAACCTACTATTTCTCAGTATATCCTCCGTCTAGTTCTTTGTGCTTTTGAATGTGGCATTTCCATCTTGCAAACTCTTTCTTAATGAGATCTAATGGTGCATTGAGTGACCCATTAGGTTTCTGTGGAAAAGGTACGTAGCTTGAACTCGCCATCTGCTTAGTGAGAGAAAAGTGAGGTTTTCTGCTTCCATGAAGTTTTAAAGCTTTGGGGCCATAGAGAGCAGTTCTATTATGTTATATAGAGTTGCAATTGAATCAATGGCAGGGAGTTTGGGTTAGACTGATAAATTTTCCTACTCTGCTTTACACCACATCGAGACAGCAGTTTGGACATCCCGTGGTCTGCAAAACTTGTTTGCTAAATGTCCATTGCCATTGCGTGTCCTTCAGTTTGTTGTGCTATATGTTGCTGACAAGCTGGAGGCAAATGTCACTGGTATTTCCCATATCAGCCAGGGCATCTCAGGGGAACAGACTTCATCAGAGCTTCCAGACTAAGAACAGATGGGGAAAAAGGAATAGGCTGCCCACAGTTGAGGAATTCATCACTGAAAACCTCATGGTTAGCATAAGCATTTTCTCAGGATGCATCCACTCACTTATACCAAGAAATTCTCATGAACAGCAGTAGAACAGTTGCCAAAAGATGAGCTCTTCAGGTCAGGAGGCCCTCCAAATATGACAGAAGCACAGCTTCCAGGATGGTAAGGCTTCATCCACATACTTCAGACATGTTGTCAAGAGAAACCTTTCCCTGGAAAAGGACACCATGCTTATAGAGGACAGCAAAAATGAAGATGACCTTTGGCCAGTTGGATTGATACAGAGGCTGCAACCGTTTGCTGGCACATAAGAAGAGTTGTGAGAAGGGTGCAAGATGGGCCGGGGTTCTTTCTGTTGTCCCCAGGGGTTACTGCGGTTAGACCTGACTTGAAGGCTAACCTAATCACAAGTAACCATTGAGCTGTCTGTAAAATTAGTTTGAAGGAACAAAGCTATATGTGTGGTGGATGAGTTAAAGTTTTTCGGCTAAATTCTTATGTGGCAGCCAGCTATAACCCCCCAAATGAGTAGGTACATTGTTGTCATGGCAAAATAATCAATAAATTGACACATTTCTGACCCTTTTATCACCAATATAATCTTCAATAAACAAGCAAAAAAATGCCCCACTTTTTAAAAATAATACACCCTCCCTGTCCCCCATCCCACCAGTGATTGTTCTGTGTCCTTTGAGAGAATCTATCAGGAATATCCTTTGGAGACCTGAACAGTTGCCATGACCTCTGAGCAAATGTCTCACTGTTTACCGACCCAGCAGGTCCCCTGTGTTCCTCATTCATTGGGGTTGATAGTCCTTCCTCTCTTTGCTCACTTTGGACATCTTCCTGACCTTCCTTAAATCGATCCAACTATAGAAGGTAAGCTCATTGCAGAGGTGTGAATATTTGCTAAGATATATATTTGAGTTTTGTCATAATTTTATATTGGCCCACATATCAAAATTATTTTTCTTTGCATGACACAAAAAGTATCCTTAGTTTGAAGAGACTTTGATGTATTGTGAAGACTTTTCTCTATCTATGCACTGATTGCAGAGATGCTTAAACACATTTTCTTTGGAATAACCCTGTGCTTATTTGAACTGGAATGCAAGCTGAAGTATCTTAAGAATTACCCTCATGCATACATTTTTTGTTCAGTTTATATATTTAAAAGAAGTAAGGTTTATTTTGCAAAACTAGATATTGTATTTACTATATTATATTTATAGCCACATGATGTCTAAGTAAAGTAGAAGCAATAATGGTTTTTTCACTCTCAAAATGGTGATACAGAATGGTGATAAACCCATAATCAGATAATATGAATGATATATTTAAAGTAGTATTTTATATGTAAAAATTCTATAATATTCACATTAATTTTATTGTTGATAACAGGAATGACAGAATATTTTCCAATATAACATTTTAGGAGTTTAACAAATGAAGCCTTTTAGGAGTTTAACATATGTAGCCTTCCCAAATGCTACAAAATATTTTTATTTTCTTTAAGCATCTATTTGAAATCTATATTCTATGATTTTCCATATGTCTTAAATGCCAAACTGCAGTGGTTTCCTTATTAAAGTAGTGACTTTCATATCTCACAATATTTGTAAAAATTAGAACATAATAATGCAATTGTTACTACTCATTTTATAAGCTTCATTAAATTATCTACTGACTTACATGGTAAGAGGGAAATCATAGCTTCTATTACACAGAAGATAAAAAATGTGGTAGAATAACCAGTGCACACTTTATTGGAAAAGGATCAATAAATAAAAAGCACAAAATGCAATCAGTAAAAAAATTAAAAAATAGTAGTTATAAATAATTGATAGATTTTTGTTGATTGTTTTTCATACCAAAAGAAAATAGTTGTAGCAACTGAATAGAAAAGGATCAGAGGTATAAAGAAAATTAATTAAAAGGATGTCTTTAAAAATAGATAAGATTATGGGTTGAGCCCTGGTGGTGTAGTGGTTGTGGGTGGGACTCGGCCCACTGGATGGGAGGTTCAAATCCAGCAGCAGCTCTCCAGGAGCAAGACTGGACCTCCTACTCCCACCACCAGAGGACAGTGATGCCCCCCAAACAAAAAAAAACAGCAACAAAATAAATAAATAAATAAATAAATAAATAAGATTATAAGTTGATATTAATTTTAAACCAGAAAGACTAGAGTAAAAGAAGAGCACTAGGTTGGCTAGTTATATCAACTAAATACAACCTTTGAATTTTGTACATGGATATCTAAATCCAAATTAATATACTATAAACTATATAATACAGCAAAAAATTATATTAGTGCGTCTGTTAACTCCAGGGTATAAATATCTAGTATTTGTGTCATGTATTTTTATTTACTTTATTTTTTTTTTTTAAGTAAGCTTCCTTCTGTGGACATGAAGGCACACCCCCAAGAGGTCAATGTGGGAAGAACACCAAACTAAAGCATAAACCAAAAACCAAACTCCCTCTACTGGTGGTTTTGAACAGTTGGCTTTGAGGATTGCAGTCCAATGCATAACTACCAAACCACCAGGGCTCCTCCAGGGTTAGATAAAATGCCGTGCAAACCGGGCAGCTAGCAGCATGGTCAGGAACATACTAGCTGCTCTCTGTGAGAACGAGGCTGTCTGTCATTATTTAGGCTTGGAAAACCAAAGGGACTATTCCTTAACATTGCTGTGAGGTGCAATCGACTTGAAGACAGTTTTTAGTTAAGCTGGGGCACTTGGCCGACCTGTGCAGGGCCTGTGTTGTGTGGACATCAAGAAAAGTCACAGCCCCGAGGACAGACACTGTGGTTTTGCTCTTTTAGCAAAGAAAAGGGAGCAGCTTCTGCCAGGCAAAGCATCCTTAGGCGGAGCACTTGGTGAAAAGGCCGAGCTGCTAACTGAAAGGTTGAAGGTGAATCCACTGAAGCGTGTCTTAAAAGAAGGCTGTTTACTCTCAAGAACAAACAAAAAGCACTTTGAGATCAGCGAATGCAAGCCCTGCATAACATAATTCTATCTGACACACCAGCTGGCCATATGTAGGAGTTGACTATTCTGCACAAGCACCTACCCTCCAGGCAAACCCATCCAATGGGTCATGGGCACGGACAAGGAAAGGGCAGTGAGGGAACCGTGCTGGAGCCGGCTTCCTCAAGAGCAGGTGTTTAGAACCAAGGCACAGTGGCCGACGTGATTTTTAGGAATCCTGCCCCTGATGTCATTGTTGGCTCAGTGTATTATTTTATTTTTTATGTATCTTATTGTGTTACTATCTTTTTATTTCTCCCCTCTGATATGCCCTTAAGCATGCGTCTGTGGGCCTCTAGCTGCGTGTATCCCTGTATGTGTGTGTTTGTGTGTGTGTGTGTGTGCATGTCTGTTTACTTCTATTTCCTCTCCCCTCCCTTCCTTTCCTTCACCACACACCCCCTTTGGATTCCCTGAACCATCAGTCGGCATCTTTTACTGTGAAACCATTTTTCTTTTTTAATAATATGTCATGTAGTTTTTAGAAGAAAAACATGTAACATAGCTGTGGTCATTATTTTTCAAGTGTGATCATTTATTTTCAGGGATTTACATATTTTCCTTTAAAAATTGAAGCAATGCAAAAAAGGTAGAATGCAAAATAAAGATCAAAACAGACCATAATCTGAGAATGTACAGCTTCAGGGATAAAAAATAATCATTTAAAGCTGAGCAGTTAATTGAATGTCATAAATAGTAAGCCAGTATTAGAAAAACTTCAGTAGTTCTATAGGCAAGAAAAATAATATAAAAATAGAACAATATAAAATATGAAAACAAGAATAGTAAAATTGATGTATTTTAATTATGAAATGAACTCCCTTGTTACACTAAAATTGTATTTATACTACTTCATGAATTTGTATGGTCTATACATGTATTTATATTTTTGACATATTACAGTATAGCTAGAGGCAGAAACTATTGAATATTAAAATTCACTTAATCATTTTAATATCATTACTTTATTCATTACTCCATAAAATATATAATTTAATTACCAATTAAATTTGTGCCCTTATTTATAATAGCAAATCAAAGTATAGCAATTTCTTATAATTTCTCTCTAATGTCTAATTTTCTTGGAAAAATATCACATTTTAAAAAATTGGACATTTAATATTATGAAACACATTTTGAAACAGGTAGGAACTGATGTTCTATGAGTTAGGTCAAATGGAAACTGATTATTGGTGCTATGCAAATACTATTATTTGATTTCTTTATTAGGAAAGGCATAAATCTTATGACAATATGGAGAACATTGTTTCCTGTATCACTTAAAAACAGTTGATTTTTAATGGACCCGTCATCATTATTAAAGCAATATAAGACGTAATGAAGAAAGCACCTGTGAAGTGGTTTTCTATTACTTTGTGTGTCAGTCGGGGTTCCAGTAAGTATTAAGGGCACACTCCAAAAAAGCATACTAAGGGAAGTTCTAATAAAAGGGCCTATATACCCAGGTTTGTTGTACAAAGCCGTTGGCTGCTAACCAAAGGTGGGAGTTTCAAGCCTACCCAGTGATACCTTGGAAAAATGGCCTCATGACTTACTTCCACATGAGAAACTAGTTAAACTGATATGGAACACAGCTCTACTCTGAAGCACAAAGGGTCCCCACCAGGCAAAGTCATGTGATGGAAACTGACACTAGTGTTATGCATAGACTAATGAAGGGATGGTGTAGGTGTTACGTCAGGTCATACTGTCAATCAGGTCATAGTCAATCAGCTCTCTGTGGGCGTGGTCTTCTCCTAAGGATTCTGAGAATGCCCGCCTTCCTACCTGGGAGCCAGGACAAACTCTAGCTCGCTGGTAGACATTCCTCTTGGTAGACCACATGGAACCATGCTGAGGGTAGTCATATTCCCTGAAGCTGGATGAGCCACATAGAGAAGCACACCCAGGCAGAGATGCTACTGCCAGTGCTGCATCCACCGCTGGTCTGTGACCTCGCTGCATTCGGCCACCTTGCATGTGCTGCATGAGGAATGTATGCACCATTATCAGACATATAGACTAATATCAGACTTATGGACTTAATCTGGTCTGGGCCAGGTTGTTTTTTAGGTGTACAATTGTTCTTTTATTTTATTTTTTTAAAAGCTTTCCCAAGCTACTAATTTAGTAATTTTCTTTTTGTTTGTTTGTTTGTTTTTTGGGGCATCACTGCCCTCTGGTGGGAGTAGGAGGCCCAGCCTTGCTCCTGGAGAGCTGCTGCTGGATTTGAACTGCCAACTCAGGGGGCCGTAGAGCCTCACATAACCTCTATGGCACCGGGGCTCAGCTCCAATTGCTCTTTTATATAAAACTCCCTTTCATAAACATATGAGGGTCTTTGGATTTGTTTCTCTAATCAACTCAGACTAGCACAAATGGTGTAACACATGTCCCAGTCACAGTGAAACTGTCACCACTTCAAATGTAGAAGAGACAGAAGGTGCTGATGGCACTTGGAAACCAGGACTGACACATATGCAGAGGGAGACACTATGAGGAACAAGGATTTGTGTCGAGGAAATAAATGTAGTTGGTGAACCCCACAAGAATGGAGTGAGGGGGACTGTTTCTCCTACTTTTTAACACTCTTCTGCTAAGGCCTCTTATTAGTTTATCTAATAGCTATTGCTTGTCTTGAACTATAGGTTAGAGGAGTGCTTTGATAAATTTGATGCCATTAAGTCATCCAAGATAGGGAGTAGAGTGACTAAGGATTGAGAACAAATCTGAAGAGGAAAGTGGGAATTAGCTAGTTGGTTTTGTATTCAACAATCCTTGGAAATACCTATGGTAATTGGTATAGGAAAAGAAGATAGATCCACTTTGCTTGATAAGTAACTAAATTGACTTATATCATTAATATCATGTGCAAATAAAATTTTGTTAAAGGTAATTCCAAATGAGCTGCAGTAGTACCTTGGCAGAGTGCTGCCAGAAATACAACCTTGAATCAGTCTTTGAGATGGCACACAGATTATCTGCTGAAGTAAGGTCTGTCTTGGTTGGAAGCAGAAAGTACCAGAAAGATATTTACTTGGGTTTCATATGGACTGTCCTAAAGTATTCAGATATATAGATCATAACAAGCAATGGACAGCATTGCAAAGAAAGGGAAACACTTCTTTATGCTCATGAGGAAACTGTACACACACTACCAAGAAGCAGCCTTGCAACTAAAACAAGGGATGCTGAATGCTTTATCATCAGGAAAGATATCTGTCAGCATTGTATCCACTTACTATAGTTATTTAATCTGTGTGCTGAGCAAATAATCTGAGAATCTGCACAATCTGAAGAACATGACATCAGGATTGTGAAAAGGCTTACGAATAATCTGAGATATGCAGGTGTTATGCTTGTTGAAAGTGAATATGACTTTTACAGCCCTTGCTAACAAAAACCAAATATTGTAGCCTACATTGGGGATAAAAACTCACTCTAAAGAAGACAAATGTCCTCACTACTGTTTCAATAGACAATATTATTTTGGAGAAAATATTGAACTTGCCAAAGATTTTGTGTTGCTTGAGTAGACAAGCAGTGTTGGTGAAAGCAAGGCCAAGAAAGCAAACGATGTATTGCCTGCATAAGACCTTTATAAAGTATTGAAGAACAAGATGTCGCTTTAGCAGCTAAGGTGCACCTGACCTGAGCGATGATATTTTCTATAACTTCATGTACACGTGAAAGTTGGACATTTGATGCATTTGAATGATGGTGTTAGTGAAGAATATGGGAAGTGCTTTCAAGTGTCAACAGAACAAACTAATTTGTCTTAGAAGAAGTACAGCCAGGTGCTCCTTAGAAACCATGATGTAAGATACAAGACTCCATCTTCCATGCTTTTAAACAATTTAATAGAATAACCCTTAGCTCCATTCGGCTGAGTTGATGTGGACTCACTGTGACTCTCCAGAACAGGGCAGACCAGCCCCTGGGGGTTTCTGAGAGTAGAACACCCCCTCTTCTCCTTGTCAGGGGAGTCCAGGCCCTGGAAAAGTACACCACACTTGGAAAAGTAGTGGATCCAATAAAATAAGATAGTGGAAGACTTCTAATGTGATTTCTCTGTGGCTGCAACAATAGGATCCAGCGAAATGATTGGGAAGATGGCACAAGACTAAGCAGGGCTTCTTTTCATTGTACAATTGCATTCCGAGAAGTCAATGCTTAAGGCAAAGCTAAAGACATATACAGTATATGTACAGTGAAACCAGGCAAAATAGAATTTATGTAAGAAGAAAATCTGATAGAAAAGAAGCATACAAATATTTTCCACTAAATGAGTAATAGGAATAGATATAAATACAATATCCTAAAAGCAGAAAACTTTTAAGACAAAGAAATACCATGGAGTTCTAGCTTTCAGATGCACTACCTCTTTATCCTAGCATTTATTAATCTCCTTGTATTAACATTAACCTATCATTTCTACCACATTATCTTTTGAATAAACCATTACATTCATATTTTATTGCTCTGAGTATTTACCTACACCCCTGACAAAATAAAAAATGAAACTGAACTATATGATGGGGTCACCCCTCCGCAAAGCCTGATTTTTTTCAAGCCAAAGTATTTTATTTTAATATAAAACAACCTTATTACCATCAAAGTACAATCCATCAGATGTAATACGTTTCCAAATCTCTCATTCCTTTCTTGAAAACATTTTTTCAAACTCATCTATTTGGATGACTGACAGCACTTCCCTCCTTTTAATTTTCACCTCATCCTTTAAAATCTTTCTTTCATGGACACCAAAAGAAGTCATATGGAGTGAGGTCAGGTTAATCGGGTACATGGGCAAGAGACGTGACATTTTTGGCCAAAAATCGGCATTCTGAGATGGCTGTTGCACTGTCACAGTGGCAAAACCAGTTCCGCCTTCCATAAGTTAGACCTTCCTTCATCACAGACGGTTATGAAATCTTTTCAGAACCTCTAAATAAAAGCTTGATTAACAGTCTGACCGGGTGCAATGAACTCCAAATGCACTATGAGATGACATTTCTTGTCCACTTCAGGAAATTGATGGATGTCCAGAGCAAGCTTTATCATCAGTCGGCATTTTACCTTTTTTTTTTTTTTGAAATAAGAAAACCACTCATACATGTGAGCTTTTCCCATAGTGCTGTCCTTGTAGGCTGTGTTTAGGCTCCATAGCTCAGGGGTTAGAGCACCTGTCTTGTCAGCTGTGTTCAACATCACAACAGTTTCTGTGGCATTTTTCTCAACCAGGAAACAACATTTTATAGCCACATGCTCTTCAACTGATCATCACAAAAACTAGCTTCCAGCAATACTGCTTTTACTAAAAATTTCCCTGTGATCAGAGAAAACCTTCCATGATAATGCCACTGGGTGTACTCACTCAGAACAAGTTGCTTAATGCTCAATGCTGTGTTAGTCCAAGTAGACTAGAGAAACCAATTAATAAATACACATATGGATAGGGAAAGGTTTATATGAAAGAGGAATGTAACATTGAAAAAGCATCCCAACCCAGTCTAGTCCAAGGTCACAAGTTCGATATTAGCTCATATGTCTGATACCAGTTTATAAAGTCTCCTTCTGACTTACGAAGCATGTGCAATGACTGTGGGTGCACAGTCTTGGGTGTCCGGTGGCAGGAGAAGCATCTCAGTGCTTGCAGGGGTCTCCCCGTGGCCTCCTGAGCATCTCAGCACTGGCAAGAGTCTCCATGTGGCTTCTCCAGTCCCAGAAGTTTGGCTCCATCAAAGCAAGCCCATCTGGCCTCTTCTCGGGCTCCTCCATTCTCCGGGAATCAGGATTGATCAGCATGCTGTCATCTTGTCTTGTCAGTAGTTCATCTCTCGGAAGCTCAATCCAGTCTCTCTACTCCAATTGGGAAATATCATAAGCCTTCTCAGAATT
Organism: Nesogale talazaci; assembly: GCA_004026705.1. Lineage (NCBI taxonomy): Eukaryota > Metazoa > Chordata > Mammalia > Afrosoricida > Tenrecidae > Nesogale > Nesogale talazaci. The sequence goes on from PVJH01021726.1 coordinate 22,730, forward strand.
CTCAGGGGGAAAGTCATGCCCACACAATGGCCTCATTGGCTATCTCCAGACTAACAGGCTAGACTTCACCCCTACACTCCCAATCATGAAATTGACACTAAGTACATGACCACCACACTCACCTCCCAGAAAAATGTGTACTAAGAAAGCTTTGCCAGTGGATCTCTTGTCTCTTGGGAGGTGTCCCTTGTATTCTTAGGCGACATTTTTATTGAAAAATGACCCCAGATTGGTAGTCTGCATCTCTTGTAGGGCAATGAGTACTGGTTGATTTATATAACTGGCATATTCTATACAGGGACCCTGGATATCCATGATTCCTACACCTGCCTGAGGAATATTATTTCTTTGCCTCTGAACCAACATTTCAAGAACCAAAGAAAAGTACACATAGGTGGTTTTTCCAAACTGCTACAAAAGCATTTCACATTAAAGAGACATGTATGATGTTATTCTTGTTAACTGTATAATAATTCAATTTTAGTTATGATTTCTTAAAAATAATAATACATATATATCAGTTAGTTAGCTACTAAGAATGTAAAGAGATAACTCTTATGTCTGAATATAAAAACATATGTATGTGTCTATATGTGTTTGTAATTTTAGCCAGATAAAAGCATAACATAAAAAATATATTTATAACACTAATAAAGCATTTCAGGTTACTTCTCAGCAGGTTCACAAATTTGATAATTTTTATATATCAAGTGTCACAGTTGATATTAAAATGCAATATTGAAAATGAGAAAGACAATCTTTCAAATGTACATGGATAATCATACATCTTTTGCAAAAGTAAAACAAAGCTAAAATCAAACAAAAGAATTGTTTAGTACATTAAACTTTAAGTCAGGTTTGAATCCATGACAACGACCTTTCTATTTTATTTGTTTATTTATTTATTTGTTTTTGTTTGGCCAGAGACAGGGAAATCATGGTGCAGCGTGTAAGTGTGTTTAGCTATGGTGGGAAAGGGCATCGACTTGAATCTCCCCACCTCACTGCAGGGGGAGAGCCTGGCAGATGTGCTTCTATAGATTTTATAACACAGGTTCCCAGCGTCACCCTGAATGAGTACCATGGAATGAGTGACTACTTGATGGCGCATAACAGGCCAGAAACCAGTCTTCGAATGCAAGTTTCACCTCTCTCTGCTGCTAATTGACACCAGTTTCTCTCACAACTTTCCCAATTATTCCAGCACTTTGTCTTTCCTTCCTTGCTCCTAAATGGCCATTTTTTCCTAATTATTCTACACTTCAGATTCTAGAATTTGCTAATTGTTATCATTTCTATGAAGTAGAATTCTCTGTTTAAGTATTCCAGGCAAAAGATCCTGGAAGCATCCTTGACAATTTCTAGCTTAATGTTTTCCTGAGCAGACATCAATTTTAGAACAGAAGGGACCCTAGATTTGAATGAAATTGGGATTGACTACGATCAACTAGAATTTAGTGAAGGCACCAGGTACAGCTACCGTTACACTAGAGGTGCTTACCTCTTTTTTGCACAAATGAACCTTTGGATCAGACACTATTTAGAGTAGATAGATGACCTTTACATCTCCGCATTGCTTTTTAGATTACCATGTGAGTGCTTAATGGCTAGTTTCTAATATACTGAAGAAGTAATTTGTATCTTCAGAAAAAATGTAAAAGGAAGAGGAGGTACATAAATGTCTCTTCCTACATTTTACATGTAAATTTTCCATTCTATATAGTCACTCTATTCTTAACTGGCTAAGCTACTGCTATTTAAATTTATGTAAATGTGTGCATATTTAAACCCTGTTGAGGACTGTAGCTGAGATGGAGAGAATTCTCAGAATATCCTTAATGCATATCAATTAGAAAAGATTAGGCTTTAAATAGTTCCAGTTGTGTTTGAGAACACTTTTAATTTTATTATGCATAAAATGAGTTAAAATAACTAAGGGGTCCTTTCCTGTTTTGTGTGGAGTGTTCATTATTTTAACAAAAATGGCATTTTTTATCCTTTAATCCTGGCTTTTATTACTAGGCTCTGCTGTGTCTTATGTTCTTTTTTTGGGTATTTTCCTGTCTTTTTCTTGTTTTTCTTTTTACTTTACTACAGTCATGTAGTTATTAAAATTTTTTTTATCTTTAAGTCATTTTAAATTTGAGCAAAACAGTATCAACAACTTATCATTGACAATACTAAAGGGAGTATTGTATAAATAAAAGAAAATATCTTAATAAAGATTTAGTTCATCTCACTTTTCTTTTTGCATAAGTGCACACATAGTAAATAAATACCTGAAGGAAAAGCATGGTTATTATTTGTCTTTCATTGGTAGTTTCCTCACACTTAAAGCCCAGTTTTGTAGACATCTTCTAGAGTATACTGTATATTGTGGCTCTTTGTCCTGTCACTATTATTAATTTTCCTACAGATAGAGTAAGTAAACCAGTGAATATGATTACTTATTGGTAGCAAAATAATCACATTTTAATGAACCAGCAAGAGATCTTCTTGTGCTAATTCTTCCCCATTGACCAATTTAGGAGAAGAAAATATGTGAACAGCACAGGAAGATAGGGATAGAAATGCTTAGTCTAGAAATACTCTGATAACTAAGATGCAAATGAACTATATATAAAATATAGTTGAAATGATGGCAGTAACACCAATTCATTTGCAACTTTCTTTTACACACAGGTACACACACATACACACATGCAATATAATACTGAGTGGAGAGGGAAGAAATTAAGATGTATATATTATTTCCCCATCTCTACCATTGATCACGCTTGTACCCAGCAGTGAAAACATGAGCCATATCCTAGTATCACCTTTCTCCCGCCGCATATAATGAGCTAGTGTGAGTCACTGCTGAACCAATGCTGATATAGTTCTTTAAGTACTTTATGTGAGACCCAAACCCTTGGAAGTCTGCTGATTCCGACCTGTCCAGAGACTCTTTTGGAAGATAGGACCAGACTTCGATTTCTGAAAGGTCCAGACTTGACCACGCGCTAGAGCAGTTCTATACATGTGACAGTCATGAGTCAGAAGTGACGGGATGTCAATGAACAATGATATCAGTTAATTTATCCCTGTTGACCAATTTATCCCAAACCCAAGGCACATCAGCTGCCATCCAGTCAATTCTGACTTGTAGAAAACCTATGTGGCATTTCCAAGGCTGGACATCTTTACGGGAGCAAATAGACTCTCCTTTCTGCCTAGGGACAACTGGTGTGTTTGAATCAGTGACCTAAGAGTTAGCAGTCTGATACTGACCCAACAGGAGCACCAGAGTGACTAATTTCGGGTAAGAAAGCATGTCAACTAACATCACATTCAAATGGACATAGAGCTGCTTTGTCTAGAAATATGCATATAGCTAAAATTGTGTGATTAAAGATACTTTTGGGCTGAGTCCCAGTGGCGTAGTGGTTGTGCGCAGTACTGTGGCCCACTGGGATGGAGGTTCAATTCCAGCTCCAGAGGAGCAAAGGTTGGGCCTCCTACTCCCACCACCATAGGGCAGTGATGCCCCCTCCAAAAAATAAAGATGCTTTCGATGATCACATTGAATACAAGTGAAAAGAGGAAACAAACCAGTACATTTGTTCTGACTGGTTACTCCTGTTAAGAACATGCCCCTAGGGCTGTTGTTGTTTGGTGCTGCTGAGTTTCCCAACGACCCCTGTGCACCACGACAAAACCCTGCTTCCTCTTGGACCATTCCTACCTTTGTTATGTTTGGATCTACTGTTGCAGTCCTTGTCCAAATCTTTCACCCTGGGAGGAGCTTCCTGTTTTCCTCTGCCCCTCTACCGTACCAAACGTGATGTCCTCTTCCATTGATCTTTTCCTGAAGAGTACTTGACAGGAACTCTCACCATTCTTACTTCTAAAGAGCAAAGCTGCTATATTTCTTCCAAGGTAGATTTGGTTGTTCTTCTGGCAATCTGTGGTAATTTCAATATTCTTCACCGACACTATAATGCAAATGCCTGAATTCTTCCATATTCATTGCCTGGTCTTCATATAGATATGAAGCAACTGAAAATAGGATGAATTAAGTCAACCAAAGGAACCAGGGTGGCATGGTGGCCTATGCACTGAGCTGCTGATTGGAAGGTCAGCAAGCTGCTCTGAGAGAGAAAGACGAGGTTGTCTTCTTCTGTCAACATTCTATTCAGAATAGAATATGGATAGTTCTACCCTGCCCTATATGGTCATTATGCGTCAGTTCAAACTTGATGGCAGGGCATTTGAGTTTTGCTTTAGATAAACCACATATTTTTCATCTAGATAAATTAATCATAGAATCAATTTAAGTACTGAAGAGGGTGAATATAATTCTTGAGGAATATATTATTTTAAAGTGTTTGTTGTTACAGCTTCGTTTCAGAAACTATAGCAGTTTTACAGCAGCATATGCTTTTTATTACCATGGCTTTTGACAACGAAACGATGATTACAAAAGATTGGGCAAAGATAAAGCTATGGTTCAAATATAAATCTATTTGACTTTTAATTGAGGTAAAAAAGAAATGAAATATCAACAGAATTCAGACAAGGGGAGGCTGCCAGTATAATCTAGACACCAGAATGAGACTTGCTTTTAATCAGCATCCCCTAGAAAACGGCGTGAGTCCCAGACCTGCACATGCTGTCTGATAGTACTTAAGAAGCAATGAGAAGAAGCAAGCCATATGCTGCAATGTAGCCCCCAGGCGCAAAGGGTCTTTTGGATTTAGTGTAGTTCTTGAGACTGCCAAAAAAGCCACAGGGTGGCCTGTCCCTTAATTTAGTCTAAGGATTTCAAAATAACTGCCTTCCTGTAAATAAGAGGCAAAAAAAGGGGAGGGGGACTGATACAAAGAACAGCGAAAAAAAACCCCAAAACTGTTAGAGCTGTGCTTGTACCCAGCAGTGGCGAGCCCACTATTAGAGTGGGCACTGGCAGCTGTGGGTTGTGATTTTAATCCACCTCCCTTCAGGATGATAGCGGGGACCTGCATCTAGGCAGCTCTGACTCCGTCTCAGCAGGCGTCTAGGTCTTTTTGTGGCAATAGTCGCCACAGTTACTTGCCTGCCAATGGTCGAAAGTGACTGATATGGAACACATCATAATCCTTGCTTTTCAAGTTTCCCGTGTGCCACTTTTCTCTTAAGAAGGGTCTGCATTACATCCTGTTTTCGCGAACCAACAGCAAAACAAAAAGGATTTTAGCTTTGATGAAAACAGGGAAAACTAGTGTTCATTTCAGGTTTTCCGGCGGTCTCTGAAAGAGACAATACGCAACCCCAGCCAGAGTGGTATCCTCAGACTCCTGCAGGACCCGCACTGTCCAGGCCCGCTGGGGACAGATCACGCCTTCAATTCCAGACCAAAGAAAGGCAAGAGAGTACTGAATATTGCGATAACACAAGCCACGTGGATTTTTAAGTTTCCCAGTTTAATCCACGCTATTAAGTGTCCAATAGTTTTATAGACAAGTGCGAATTATTTTGAGAATTACTAAAATAGGACACAGAGAAATGAAATAAGCACAGGCTTCCAGAAAAAAAAAAAAAAAAAAGGTCTAGTAGCCTTGCTCAGGGCAGCGTTGCCACAACCTTCCATGTGTTCAAAATATATATACTATCTGGAAGCAGAGTCAAATATTTCAGTGTAATGAGGTGTTTCTCTGCATACATAATTTCCAAAGGGGCAAGTAAAAAAATATTAGTACAATACCATAGGAACTTCTATCAAGCAAAGTTATCTAAAATGAAGCCTCTCTTTCTGGTATATCCTCCCTTTATGTCTGTATATTTCTGGGGGTTGTGTTCTCATCTCTCTACCCTTTCCCCAAAGAATTCTGTGCTCCTTAATTTATACCACTGTAATGGAATAGTTTTGGCCATATCATGGAATTCAAATAGTCTTCCTTTTAAGTAGAAGCCAGAAGGGGCAAGATGAGGGCTGTAAGGTAGCTGGATAAGGTTATTCCTTTACTTGGCAAAGCCAGGATAGGAAACATTCCTCAGCACGCATTTCCTGACCCGCAGATTCTCTCAGAAACCACTGTTTGGATTGGACCTTTTCTTTCTTTTCTTTCTTTCTTTAAGATATCCTAATAGCTCAAGACAAGTGTATTATTAAACGAACATGTCTGCATCCATCCTCTGGGTGGTGGCCAAGTCATGATTAAATATATTTTCTTTAAAATAAACTTAATGCAGCCAGAACTGGAACCTGAGTAAGCAATACATTTTAACTCAGCCTCATACTAATATAAATAGTATATTTATCATACAGTCCCTGATTTTTCTATATGTTAATATTAGTTTAGGTTTTTATGTTCCTTTATGTTTTGATAGGTTATATTTTGAGTTTGAAAATGCTCAAAATTTTTTCCCATATATAGTTGACAGTTGCTTTTTCATTTCATATTATTTCAGTTTATAAAGTATTTCAAAGAGATGTTCTACTCTGGGACATTGGGAGAAGCCTGTACTGATCTACAATGAGCGTTCATGTCCTCAGGAACATTATTCAAATTTCTCTCCTATGCTCCCCATTTAGATTGCTTATCTTGTAGCTAAGAGCACTGAATAAAGGACATGTAGAGAAAAGTATGCTAGAATTATTTGATAACATTATCAGTCTTTGATGTTTTGGTGGCAACTCAATCTTACAGTGTTATGCCTAAAAGCTAAATACAGCTAGTAAAATGAGTAAAAGGAATTTAAAAGGTCAGCCAAGATGGTTTTATCTACTACAAGTTATTAATCTATTTTATGTGCTCTAAAACCTCATATTTTCTGAAATTAGTTAATTATGTTATCTCTGTCATAAAATTAGTTATGGGACTAATTTTTACCCCAGGTGTGCTACTAGTATTGATCTTCCCTTCTCTTCTTCCTTGCCATTCCCCACACATGCACACAATTTGGTGTACAAATTGTCAATATAATGTTTCTGGTCAGAATTTTTGGTAGGTATTTTCAGTTAATTTATGTTCATTCTGAAAGATAATATTTATATTTATTAATTGAAAGGTTAAAGCTATATTGCTAGAATTCAAATTTATCGAATTGAATGAGATCTGGGACTGAGTTTTTATTAAAGCTCCAGAAGAGAGTTGATAGAGAAGTATTATCTGTTAAGGGAAGAATTATATATGATCACTCAGAAATATCCTATTGAACATTCTTTAGAATGACTCTAACTGAAAAAGTTGTGCAAAATGATGAAAGAGGAAGGATTTTTAAGATTATCATCATTTGTACATTTCAGTCCACTTTCCAAGTTGATTTAAGTGGATTGTACAAGCTGAGTTAAAACATTGTTCATCATTTTAGAAATCTTATATGAAGCCGTTGCTCCCCACATATGTACAGTAGCGGATATGTTACACCATCTTAGCTTCAAATGGCTGTACATTCCCATGCCCAAGATCAAAGCCTCATCTGGTCCAACAATGGGATCTAGTTATCATCCACTTTAATGCATTTTCCTAGAATCAAGAAAAGAGCAGGCCTTTTGCTTCCTTCTTTGTAATCATTATCGGTTCTTAGGTTTCACATCTGTTTCCTCAAGTACCAATGTTGCTGTTGTTGTTGATGTTGTTGTTGTTGCTGTTGTCAGCTGTCAATGTCAAGCCTCCACTCATGACAGCTCCATCAATAACAGAACTAACACTGTCCAATGTTTCACCGAATCCATCATTTGTGAGGAATCAGACCATTGTGTTCAATAAGCATTTCAAAGCTGATTTTCAGAAGTTGATTCCCAGACTTTTCTTCCTATTCTGTCCTGGTCCGGAAGTTCCCATTCATTATCTTCCCAACAGAGAAACTTTCACTGACAGGGGGTGGGGGCTGTGTCAGATGTGCAAGTTGATTATTATATAAACAGCTATCACAGATGATCTTACATGCAATCTGATACTTTAAAAATGAGAGGATTCTTATTTTCTGGCCTCAGAATACTTTGGCATAATTTCTAGAATTCTTTCTGGCATAATTTGTAAAAGAAATGTTTTCTGCCATGTCTCTACCTCCTGCCAAACTGGTGGTTTTATTTTGAGTGACTCAGGTTCTCTAGCTTTGATCTGTTTCATGTTATAGCTCCAATATAATAAGCTCCAAAGAGTTTGCCATAAAACAAAAATATGATGACACTGACCACAGTAGAGTAATTTGTATCAGACTTGCATTCTCTTCACGGTTATATAAAGGAACAAAATAAAGGAAGAACTGTTTTTAAATGTTGGTGGGCAGATAGACCAATACTATTATTTTTATGAGATTAGAGACATACAGTCATCCTTATTCATTCATATTATTTTTCCTGAGGAACTTCTTAAAACTCAGAATTGCAGTAGATCTCAGGCGAAGGCAATGGTTTCTTAATATTCAATAGCAGAAAGGAAAGAGCTGCATAGAAGAGACTAAAAGTTTACATGGACATTGTAACAGGTCCTAGAACAATTACTTGCTTGCCTGTGGACAATATAAGATCCATAGGGTCTGTAAGCATCATCATCCCTATCACTATCATCATCTTCATCTGCCATCTACCTACCTACTTGATTCCAACTCAGTGACTCTAGGTGGGTTTCTGAGGTTGAAAAGATTTATGGGAGTTGACAGCCTCATATTTCTCCCATGCAATCATACAGCCTCTGGAAAATGGGAATGTTTCATAAAACCAAAGTAGATAAACTTTGCTGAGCCTAAGGAAATGCTATAACTAATGGCAATTGACACAAACTCAACAGATGTTCATGATCTTGAACTAGGATTAAGAAAAAGAAAAAAAATCAAGATGGACAGACTCAGTAATTAGATGGATGAAAGATAGATAGGTATAAAAATGTGCCAGCCAGACAGAAAAAACTCCACAATCCTCAGTGGAATGAGTCCCTAGTGAATCCCCACTGTCCAAACACAAGGAACGTGAACAGTCCTAATATGCAGCAAAGGGCACTGTGAAGTGGATCCTGGCAGCTGCATTTAGACTGGAAAGGAATTTCTTGTCAATGGATCTCCCTTTGGGTCCACTTTATACTTATCCTAAATTTCTTATGCCCTCTGTTTTTCTTAGAGTGAAGTCTTTGTTTTATATGATAATTCTTACTGAGTTCTTTATTTTTGGTATTTGTCTTATACTATATGTTTTTTACTATATGGGGAGTCAGAATGAGTGACTTTATGAAGATAGGAGCAGAAATAATAATTACCTGAGGGGCACATAAGAGGTGGGTTAACCCAAATGGATACAAAAAAGGAAGAAATGTTCCAAAGTTGATTGTGTTGATGATTATACAGCGCTTTTTAATGTGATTGAACTACTGAATTGTGTGATGTATTAGTTATATCTCAGTAAAACTAATTTTAAAAATTCAAAATCTTTAAAGAATATACATAATAAAGAATATCTAAAATTTTCTATTCATCACATAAACAATAAATATATGACATATGAAATTAAGGAATAAATTAAAAATCACAATCAAGGGAAGATAGTCAATCTAAATAGATCTTAGTGTAAAAAAATTTTAGAAATAGCAAGATGGACTTTACAAGCTGTTTTATGTTGGTCTAATATCATTTAAAAAATTTTAAGGTGCAGAAATTGTGACTTCCAGTACAAAAAGCATCATTATAAGAATACTAAGTGGATAATTCATAAATTATAATACGTATCGAGAATAAAAAGTCACTGGATATGGGAGGACAATATTGGAGTTTGCAGATCAAAGATTCTTGGAACTTGTGGACCTATGATTGAAATTAGCCATTCTAATACAGATTTTTATTTTAATGAAAGGAAATAGGAGACTACCTGTGGTTAAGTGAAACTTCTTCTATCCTTCTTCTATCTGTGCCTTTGTAACTCTCAACAAACACTTGAGTGCAAATATGCAAAGAAGGAAACACTAATCAAAGAGATTGGTCAGTTTTCCAATTCCCCTGGTGATAAGAAGGACACATCCCAGAAGCCAGAGTAGAGAATTCCGGGGAGACCTTCCAGGAAAAACCACCAGGGAAACATGTTTGAGAGCTCTGCCAGAAACAGCAAAGGTCAAGACCAGAGACACCAGAGACTGGGACAGAGCAGGGGAGCCCTTGTGCTGCCGAGGCCATGAGCATGGGGGGTGGAGGGTTCTCAAGATGAGAACTGGAGAGAGAGACTTTGCTGTTGACTGAGAAGGGATGAAGCTGTGGATCAATGACTCTATCCTGAATATTTTCTGTTCCTGGCTTGAGATAATCTGTTAATCTCCCTCATAAACCTCTTTAAAAACTTGAATTGCTTATGAGTTCTGTGTGGGCTCTGTCGACATGGAGCTGCAGGAGGGGTTAACTTCTAGGAGAAAAGAAGAATGGAGCTTAGAGGCAGGTCTGATCTCTGACAATTGGTTGGACTTGGATTCTCCCCGGCCCTTTTTGTAGGCTTGCTTGCTGATTTGGTTTTGTGTTTTCATTCCTGATTGCCCGAGGACAAAGTTGACAATGTTGATGGTGTGATAAATGTTTTTGTGAACTTGGTGGGGAGAGGCGTCTCAGGGGTTTGCCTGCTGAGGCCACATAATGTAATGTAACCTAACACACTGCAAACAACTTCCTTATGAGATTTTCTGTGAGCCGCCTGTCCTTTATGCGAAACTTAGGGAGGAATGCAACTTCCTTACTCAAATCACAGCCCCAATGGATTTGAAATGAAGTTTCCTTGGTGGTATGACCAACTTCCTTTTTTAGATGGAATGGAATCTCTGTTTGTTGTTGTATCTGGATCCTGCATTTCATTCATCAACCTCTTGTTCTTTGGACTTGAGACAATGGGCTGCCATATATGTCTGAACCCACAAGCTACCAGCATGCTCCCATCTGACCTGTCTGTGTGGAGACATTCACCTCTCCTGTGAAGAATCTGACCAGAAGATCTTAGCGTCATCTACTGTACAATCTGATTGCCAGCCATGGTCCTCCAGCTGTGCCTGCTTCCCTCCAATAGTGTGGGCTGTTTTCTTGAATAAATCTCAATAACTCTCTCATCACTATCTATATATCTACACCACTGATTTTACTTCTTTAGAGGGCAAGGAAATATCACAAAGCAACTGCAAAATGTATGGTCTGAAAGACAGATTAAGAAATCAGAATGGAACAATAATTTTATGCAAAATCATTCTCTCAGCAAAGGTATCTGAATGTGTGGTTCAGATAAATTATTGGTAATATTGTGATGGATAGAAATGCCAGAATATGCAATCATGTTCATTCAGATCCTATATATAGGACCAAGAGGTAATTGTCAAAACAGAACCAGAGGTTATACATGACTATTAAGATTATAAAGACACACTTATGTCTAGGAAAGTACACTAAGAATAACAAACCCTCAAATATGTATTAGTGCAAAAATGGCATTCCTCTGGGTAGTGGCTATGAGTTGGCCTCTGATCCTCGAGGTTGGCAGTTAAAAACCACAAGCCTCTCCATTGGAAAAATAAGGGACTTGGTAATCCCATACAGAGTTAATCATGCAAACTCATGGGCAAAGTTTTAGGTTGTCCCACAGGATTGCTCGGAATTGAGTGAATGAATGCAATGGTGATGAAAATAAAATCAAGGGATCTTGGAAAACTAATCAAATGTCTCAGTGGGGTCGTAATTCTTGATCTCCTCTAGCTTTAGCATTGGAGAAGAGGATCAATGACAACAGCACCAGGCTGATGCTGTCTTGCTGTCAATGTCCATGTATCAAAGCTCATAGAAGCAGCAGTCAAGAGACCAAAAGACTTGTTGCATTAGGTAAACATGCTGCTCTTGGTCTCTTTAGTGTATAGAAATACAAGGGTGCTACTTTGAGGAAAAGGTTCATGTGATCCAAGTCATAGTCATTTCGATTGCTTATATACATATGAAATTTGGACATTCAATAAAGAACAAAGAATAAAGAATAAAGAACAAAGATTAATCAATGTAGGGTTAGGGTTACGAAGAATAAAAAATAAAAAATAATAATCAATGTATTTGAATTGTGGTACTGAAGAATAATGAAAGTATCATGGATTACTAAAAGGACAAACTGACGTGTTTCAGAAGTACTACCAGATGTTCCATACAGGCAAGCATGGAGAGACTTATTCTTACATCCTTGTCAGGAGTACCTGTCCCGGGAGAAGGACATCATGTTTGATAAAGTAGAGGGGCAGTGATAAAGAGATGGATTGACACAGTTGTTCCATTATTGTGCTCTGATATAGGAATAATTGTGAGGATGGGCAAGACTGGGCAGTGTTTCATTCTGTTGTGCGTAATAGCCGATAGCAAAGACCAGTAGCAATAGGACCAGCTTGAGGGCATCTAGCAACGAGGCTGATGCTCTGAGCAGAGTCATGCCTCCAGCTCTGCTTCTCACCTAAGTTCAATAACTCATATTGCAATCATCACACAAAACTCACAGTCATTACTTAAAACTGTGGCATCGATTCTGCGAGTAACAGGCTATAATTTAAACTGAGTAAAACACAGGATATAGTTCTCTGATCAGAACTACTTCTTCTCAGCTTTGACCTCAGGCAGCCTCCTCTGTCCCTCAACTTCTCAAAGCAGCCCTGCCCCTGCTCAGGTAAGTGTTTGCAAACTATTTGACCTCTGTCAGTAAGTGTCTAGACTTCTAATTCCATCTAGAAGCCTGCCCTTGGAAGTGCTCAGCTCTGGTTCTTTGAGGTGGCAAATCTAGCTCCAGAAAGAAGTACCCAGACATGCTCTATTCTGACAATGAGCCTTCTGCCCAAAGTCACACAGACTTCTAGCTCCAGGGGCCAGAAAGACACCACTCTTTCTCTGCTGCTGCTGCTGTGTCTCTGCTGCAGCTCTACGCCATCTCTTGACATCACCAGTGTCCCAGAACTCTGTTCCTATTCAACCAAGAAAGCTTGAGTGAGACAGCATGTTCTCTTGGTGAAGTTATAGGAAAATAGACTTTTACACAACATTGCTCATTTGTGAAATATTTGGAGAACATTTTTATAGTATCTCACTAAGCTACCTTTGACCTACTAGTTTAACTTTTAGTAATATATATATGAATGCAAATCTCTAGCAATGTAAAAATACATATGAAACATGTTATACATTTGAATACTACATGCAATAGGAAAACAATATGACCAATGCAAATTTGTATTCAAAGAATAGTGGATAAATTAATTGCATTAATCCTACATAATAGAGTATATGCTTCTGTAAAAGAATAAGGAAAATATTTCAGAACAGATTTAAAATAGTTTTTAGGAAGTAATGCTAAGTATAAAAACAAAGTGCAAGTGGAAATTGATATTCTTTTCATGTAAGAATTTTCATGTAAGAAACAAATACACCTGCTTACGGTACTTATATAAAGGAAATATCATAAGTATAAACCACAAAATCAAGATATTATTTGAAACAAAAGGAATGTAAATCTGGTGGTAACAAGGGGAAAGGGGGAAAGGAGAATGCACACTCCTTCTTTGAGTACACCTTTACTTAAGGCTGCACAAAGCCTGAGGTAAGCACGGGACATGGAGTCCTCAGATGTTGCACCATTTGTGCCTCAATTGCTTACTTGTATAGTTTTGACTATTCAGTTCTTTGCCTTATTTATGTCTATCTATTATCTACAAAAATAGCTTCAACCAGGTTCTATAAAGAGACTAAAGTAGAACACAGAGTAACAAACGGGAAATGTATAATACTATTGAATAGAGTGAAAAATAATGTTTCTAAATTAATAATCAAATATTAAAGGCAAAAATTACTGCTCACAAATACTGTCCAAAACAAAATGCTAGTCCAATTGCCCTGAGTCAGTTCCAAATCTAATTAATCTTTTTTTTCACAACAATGAGGCTAACACATATATGCTGTAACTGGGCGGCGGGAGTGGGGGTGGAAATAATAGATATACAATGACATTTAAGCTTCTGGTGTCCAAAATTGAAGTTGCACACAAGTAAAAGGAGAAGAATAGAATGAACTCAGGGCATTGGAATAAAGATGCATTTGTATCCTTGTTGTTATCGTTGGGTGCTATTGAGTCAGTTCGAAACCCTAGTGACTCCCTGAATGCTATGAAACACTGTCCAGTCCTGTGACGTCCTCATACTTATGGTTAACCTTGAGCCCGTTATTTCAGCCCCTGTGTCAGGCTCTTTTGTCAAGGATCTTCCTCTTTTTCACAGTCAGTCCACTTTGTGAAGCATGATGTCCTTTGCCAGGACATGGCCTCCCCTGACAACATGTCCAAAGTACGTGACAGGAGGTCTCACCGTTCTCCCCTCTTCGGAGCCTTCTGGTTGCACTTCTTCCAGACGGAACTGTGTCTTGTCTTGGCTGCCCAAGGTACTTTCAAGAGTCTCAGACAGCACCATAATTCAAATGGACGTCTTCCTTTCCCAAAGTTCTACTTTGACATACATAGAACTTCCACAGCTTTGGCCCCCACAGGGCTCAAAGTATCCATCCTCCTTGCTGTTCAACACTTTAAAGAGATTTCCCTAATGGAAAGTGTCGTTTGATTTCTTAACTACTCCTTCCATGAGGATTGATTGTGGGTTGAGATAAAATAAAATATGATAAAAAATACACATATCTCCATATACACAACTTCGTATATTTCTATATACATGATAATCTCCCCTACAAGTGTCTCACATACTTTATCCGCATGCTTGGTAGAGTATACACAATGAGAGCACTGACTTACTATGACATCTCAGTAACAATGAACACATGTAGGGTGAAGATATTGGTTTCTGGCTACTACTTTCTAAATAAACGTATAAATGCTTCTTTGAGAATTTAGTTTAAGAGCTGAAATAGAGCAATTTGTAAGATGACTCTGAACATTTTCTGATGCCAGTAAACTTTAAGTTTTAAGAAAGGGATAGGCACATGTTAAAAAAAATCTTAAAATATATTTGGTTAAAACCTAGTGTAACTCATAATAGTCCCAAGTGGAGCATTTAAGCACTAAAATAATAACTGCATTAAATAAATAATAATTGAATAAGACTAATATAAATGAGCCCATGCTGAGTTCTCTTTCTTTCTCTCTCTTCCTCTCTCTTCAATTCAATAAGGGACTTAAAAAGATTTGTGAAAAATTGTCATTATCTTCTAATATTATTTCCCACCACACTTTCTGGAGCTACCTAGAGACATGGCATTTTGCCATATCTAACCCTCTAAAGCTGCAGTAGGAAAAAGGAAGACCTGACACCACTCTAGCCCCAAAC
>PVJH01021727.1:0-38017 GCA_004026705.1 Nesogale talazaci
TTCCAGTTCTGCCAGCTGGACGTTCCCAAACATTTTAATTCTCTGTGGTTCCTTCTGAAGTCAAACCCGGTTCTCAAAGGTAACCACCGCAGAATTCCTGCCCTCCACCCCCCACCCCCATTCTGTTCCAGCGGGTCTGGGTGGGGCCCAGGAATATGCATGGGCAGCAGTTACCACCTAGGGAATGCCAGAAATTCCTCTGTGGCCCGAGACTCAAGGAAATCTATTTTGAGAAGCACAAAAGTATAGCGCAGGGGTTCTCAACCTTCCTAATGTCGCTACCCTCTCATACAGTTACTCGCGTTGTGGTGGCACACCCCTCCCCCCACCATAAAACTATTTTCATTGCTTCTACATCACTGTCATTTTTCTAGTGTCATGAATCGGGCAACCCCTGTGAAAGGGTCGAGATCCACATGGCTGCAGAGACACAAGGAATGCAGCTCAGAACCAGGTGGGCCTTGGGCCACAGTTAGAGGCCAGCGGTTGAAGCAGTGGCCTAGGACTTAGTCAAATGACACAAGTTCCTTACTCCTTCAACTTCAATGGCCTCCTGACGGAGGGCCAGGCTCATTCAGTGCAAGACCGTGGCCCCTGAGGGCTTTTGCGCACCCAGTTTCTGTCTCTGAAACTTGGCATATCGCCGGGAGGCTATGAGGCACACCGCATCCTCGTGAAACAGGACAGAACAGCTGGGTCCCGGTGTGCTGGACACGGCCTCACAGCTCCTGGATCCCCCTTCCAGGCTGGGCTTCTGCATTTCAGGGGCCCAGGGGCCCAGAGGCAGCCTGCTTTCGCTCCCGCTGCTGGAATTCCTCGTGAGCATGGTCCAGGTCTTCAAGCACAGCCAGCAGGCGAGCAGCCATTGCTCTTTGCCGGACCAGGACATGAGGACAGTCCCCTGGGAGAAAGACAAGGGGACTGTGTGGGCTCAGTCGGGTCATTGTGGTGCACCACCGTCCATAGCAGGTGGGTGATTTGCTTGTAACCTGGAGTCTGTTTAAGGGACCAGAGACCCCCGGCCAGAGACAGACCCAGACAGGGCACAGGAGGGCAGGAGGGGAGAATCAAGGATAGGCTTGGCAAGTTCTGGGAAAGGTGCAATGAAGCACAAAAAAGGTGGGGCAGGGGGTGCTTCCTGAACCCCTCACCTTCTGGGACACTGGGGCCCATCCCAGTGTCTGCCTCCAGGGTTGTATCCGGGTTGGGATCCTCCAGGAATTTCACCCTGGATGTTGAGAGGAAGAAAGTCAAGGACTGGCTCCCCACCCTCCTCTCCCTCTGCTGGTTGCAGGAGAGATTGCAGGAGACTTTTCCTCAGACTCATCTGGGAGAAAGACCGGGCTTAGTACTCCCGTAATCATTTACAGTCTTGGAAATCCACAAAGGACCGCTATGGGTCAGCATTGAGGACTCGACGCTGGTTTTGAGTCTTGGTTTTCTACTCCGGTAAAGAGTTACGACCTCGGAAGTCCACAGAGGTAGTGCCACCCTGCTCTCTAGGGGGCTGAGTCGGCATTAACTCGATGGAGTGAGTTTGCTTTGGTTTTGTTTTTATCCCCGTCAGAGAAAACATTTCTGGCGTACCAAACACTATTCTGATTAATATGTGAACTAATTCGCTTCAATGTCACAACAAGCCTATCGGCTCCATTAGGCCTCTGGCAGCGCCAAAAAGCAGCCACAAAAAGTCAAGGCCATCAAATCTATTCTGGTTTATGGGGACCTGAAGGGCAGAGTGGGACCTCATTGGGTTTCCTTTTTTTTTTTTTTTTTGATTTTTGGTTTTTGGGGCATCACTGCTCTCTGGTGGTGGGAGTAGGAAGTCCAGCCCCACTGCTGGAATTGAACCTCCGTCCCAGTGGGCCGCAGTCCCGCGCACAACCACTACGCCACCGGGGCTCAGCCCGGGTTTCCTCATTCCTGAAATGGGGCAGCCACAGCTTTCTCCCAAGAAGCAGCTAGTAGATTAGAACCATCAACCTTCTAGGTTAACAGCCAAGTCATGAATTGCATTGGACACCTTGGAGTCGGTGCAGACTCACGGCGACCCCATCTGACACAGTAGACCCCACCTGACACAGTAAACCGGCCCCCTAGGGCGTCTGAAGGGTCACCAGGTCTTTCCCCACAGACTCCATGGGTGGGCTGGCACGCAACCCATTCAGTTAGCAGCTGAGCGGCTGGATTCTTGCACTAGGTAGTCTGAAAAGCTAACCAGGTGCGGGCCCCCCACAAAGCCTCCTGTGACAAGCGTTCCTGCCAAGAAGTATGTGACTGGATCAGAGTTTGAAGGGAGGCCAGAGAGGTTCACGGAACAACCGAGCGGGGAGGTGCATGCCTGAGGTCTTCCTGAGTGTGGGGGGCGGGTCTCTGACACCCCTGGAATGATTAAGGCCCCCTGAGAGGCAGTTTGGAATTAGGCATCCTAGACTCATCCAGTCCTCATGGGGAGGGTGAGTCCATAGACGGGGTCAGAGGGATAGACGGAGACTTGGGCCGGGTGGGGGCACCCACCTGAGTTGATCCCGTCCCAGAAGCAGCTGCCGATACACCATCTGCGCCTCCGCATCTGGGTCCAGAGGGTCACTCCAGTCCCCCAAGGTGACGGCCGAGTGGGTGCGGCTGCAGCCAGCAGCTGAAGGGGGTGAAGTACTGTTGGTGACCACACCCCTTCACAGACAGCCCCCATCCCCCACCCCACCTCCTAGCCAGGCATCTGCCAAAAACAGCTCCCCGGGCCTCTCAAATCCCTCACCAAACCCCCACTGTCCTGCCGCCTCAGCGGATCCTAGGACTTCCACCTCGGCCTTCACCAGCCACCTTCCAGCCCCCTGCTGCACTCTTTCGTCCTGCGCTGCCTCAAAGGCATCTTCCCCCGCCCTGGCCCCCACTGTCAACACCGCCTCTTATCACAGCTGGGCAGCGCCCCCCTTGCAGGGAGCCCCCCTGAGGCTGGCTCAGAGGCGCCCTCTGGAGTGGCCCTGGGAACACTGCATTCTCCTTGCCTGACTTAGGGGATCGCCTCCCTTCAAAACAGACATGAATTCCGCGGTCCACTCCCAGCTACCTGCGCCATCATCCTCCCCATCCCGACCCCCCCACCCAAAACTAAAGTCACTGAGTCGATGGTGACGCACAGCGACCCTCTGAGCGTGTGGATCCGGCAGCAGACCATCTTATCTTTCTCCGGCAGAGCAGTGGGCTCTTCTTGGTATGAAATCCCCCCAACTCAAACTGTCAGCTAGTCAATTCCGACTCTGAGAGTGCCTACAGGGCGGCGTAGACCCGCCCCGGGGATTTTCAAGTCCGTCCAGCTAGACTGGAGCAGAAAGCCTCATCTGCCTCCAGAGGAGCGACTGGTGGGTTTTTCGTTTTGTTTTTTATCATTTTATTGGGAGTTTGTACAACTCTTATGTCAAGATTGTCCTCTATTGCTGTCAGGGGATGCCAGCCCCTACAAAGTTCCATGGTGGGATGCCATATTTGACTATGGCCCGCGGGCCACCTGCGGCCCGCCGAGGACATTTTATCCAGTCGCCAAGTGTTTTTGCCACCGCTGCCTGTCCTGCTTAGCATCTCCGGCCTGCAGTGATTTTGTTTATAGTTTGGTTTTTTTAAAAAAAAAAACTATAGTCCGGCCCTCCAACAGTCTGAGGGACAGTGAACCGGCCCCCTGTTTAAAAAGTTTGAGGACCCCTGTGTAAGAGAACAGGCCGCCACATCTCGCATCAACAAGCCCCTCGAGCAGCCCCATTCACACTTGTGGAGACCCAGACGCTCAGGCCTTGATCATGCGTCCCCAGCGGCTCAGCCAGGAGGCGGGTTCCGCCCTCTGCTGATTGGCAGGCAGGGAGGCGGGGCCTGCAGCCCGCCCGCCCCCTCACCTGAGCGCTTGGCCTGGAGGCAGCAGGTCCAGCGAGTGCCGCGGAAGGCACCAGGGTGGCAGGAGGCCAGTTTGTCCGGGTTGGGGGCGCTGGCCTTGCGCAGGGCGGAGAGCCATTGGTTCAGCTCGTTCACGTTCTGCAGGAAACGAGGGGCGCCAAGGGGTCGGTAGGGCAGGGCCCCGGGGACATCCCCTCAGGCCCTATCTTTGGGGGTGCCTCACCTTACACTGGAGGTAGTCGGTGTGCAGCGCCCCCGCGTCGTCCTGGGTCACCACCTGCATCACGTGGGGCAGCTGGAAGGCGCCCTCGTCCACGCGCTCCACGGCGCGGATGCGGGACACCGGGATGGCAGAGCGCATCTGCGGGAACCAGGGAGCACTCTCTGGGGTGGCTCCAAGCGGGACCCTCCCCCCATCCCAAGGGTCTGGCCTGTGTGCTGCATTCACGTGTGAGTGGTCCACGCCTAAGCCGAGTCTCTAGGTCTCCGCCCCTCCTCTGCCCACAGTGACCATGGTGATGAGGAGAACATGGCTGCCAAGTCGGCTAGGACTCCTGGCCACCCCATAGGACGGACCGGGAGCGCCTGCATCTGGTCTCCGAAGCCGTTGGCCCCAGCTTTACTCCCCTGCAGTAGCACAGTGGTACCCACTGAGCATCCCAGCCCTTTACTTTGCTGTGCATCCTGTCTGGGCTGCCCTTCCAGCTTCTGGACCTTTGCCCTTGGGGACCGACCGGTCCTGACCTCGGCCACCCAAGCCCTCAGCAAAGTCACCGCCATGGAGTCGATGCCGGCTCCGAGCGACCCAAGAGGACAGGATGGAACCGCCCCTGTGGGTTGCTGAGACTGAGACCGTGACTCTTTACAGGAGTAGACAGTCCCGTCTCTCTTCCATGGAGCAGTGGGAGGGTCTCGAACTGCTGACCGTGCAGTTAGCAGCCCACCATGTCACCACAACGCCGCCTTGGGGCTCCTTGTCACCTGGGTGTGGACCACAGGGCGTGATTTTGCTGAGTCACTGTCTGATGGGTGCCGGTCTGGGCGTATGTGTCTGTATGGCTGGGTACTGACTCCCAGAAGGGCCCATTGACATCCTGAGTCTACATGGAGGCTGGGCACAGATCGAGGGGATGGGTGTGGTGTGTATGGTTGGTGGCAATGGGGGAGCGTGATTACAGACCACCCCTGGTCCATTCTGTGCCCACTTCTGCCCCAAGCTGTGATCAGAGCCCAGTCCGAGACTAGGGGTGGTCCCTGAGTTGTGATGGGTCCCAAGAGGAGCTCGGGGTAGAGGTAGGGGTAGGGTTGCCCCTGCTCAGCACCTCTCCCCCAGGGGCTGTGCCCCACCTGCCACTCTGAGGTCTTGGAGTAGGACAGGGTCTCCCCGCTGAGCCTGAAGTAGCGTTTCTTGAAGGTGAAGCGTGTGGCCAGGCTGGCAGACTCCTCCTTGCGCTTCAGCAGGTAACCTTCTCGAACAGTCACGGAGGGCGGGACCAGCACCCGGGCTGGGTCCCCAGCCTCTGCCAGATGCAGAAGAGGAAAGTCAGCCCTCCCTGGGTGAGGAGCTGGCCCAGGGCCCCAATGACCAGCTCGGCTCTGGATGTCCTGAAGGGGATGGGCTTGGTGCTCTGGGATCTCCACTTCCATCCAAGGGCCTAGACTTGGGATTTGCTGCAGGCAGCCAACCCGGGGGGGGGGGGGGGGGGGGGGGGGGGGGGGGGGGGGGGGGGGGGGGGGGGGGGGGGGGGGGGGGGGGGGAACCATATCCAATGGAACCGGCCCCAGACCCCAATCAGGGCCCCACAGACTGTTCCTCTTTGACTTGAACTGAACCCTGTCACAGTTGGGGTCCCACAGGGCGCCTGTCACAGTTGGGGTCCCACAGGGCGTTATGGACTATCCCCCAATTCTGCTGAAAACCCTCCCTGGTCCACTTCCACACAGTTAGTAAAAGTCCCAAGCCTTACACTCTCAAACCAAAGCCACAACGCTGGAACTCTACACGGGAGTAGAAAGCATTTGTGTTTACACACACACACACACACACACACACACACACACACACACAGCTGCGGGTGGTTTCAAACTGCCGACCTTGCGGTTAGTGTAACCACGACATCACCAGGGCTCCTCCACATCATTAGAGTGGCGTCCAAACCCACAGAATCTAGGCCCCTCTGCCTTCGGTCCCAGCCTTCTCTCTGGACCCCAGGGCCTTTGCACTCACTGTGCCCTCTGCCTGCAACAGTCTTTCCCAGGTTCACCATGATTTGTCCCTGTCCTCCTGCAGGGTTTTACCCTGATGTCGCCTCCTCAAGGGCCTCCTATTCCACCTGTGGAGAATCTCTGCCTGTCTGTGACACCCCCCCCCTCCACTTAACCCACACACGAACTCTCATCCCTCCCCGCCCTCTTTGAATCCTCAGCATGTCCACTTCACTCGTTTGTCCATTTCGCTGGTTCGTGGTTTTCACAGCCTGAGCCAGATGCCCCAGAGTAAAGCCGGCCTGAGCACCGATCTCTTCCCCTCTCACTCACTGCTGCCTCCCCTGTACCCTAGGGTGCAGCTCTTGTTGTACCCCCAAGGCCATTCTGATTCTTAGCCAGTCAGCAGGTCAGAGTAGAACTGCCCCCTAGGGCAGGGCTCCTCAAACTACAGCCGGCAGGCCACATGCGGCCCACCAAGGATATTTATCCAGCCCGTCCGGTGTTTTTGCCACCATTCCCTTCCTGCTTAGTAGCTGACCCATCCCGGACTGGCAGTGAATTTGTTCATAGTTTGTTTGCTTTTTGAACTATAGTCCGGCCCTCCAACGGTCTGAGGGTCAGTGAACTGACTCCCTTTTTTACAAGTTTGAGGACCCCTGCCTTAGGGAATCCAAGGCTCTTATCTTTAGGAAAACTGGTCGCCAGGTCTGGTCTCCCTTGGAACTCGGGGCGAATTTAAACTGCTTGCATCCAGGAGCTTACCCACCAGCCTGCCAGGCTACCTGGTGATTCAATGCACCTCCTGCCACAGCCCCGCCCACTTCCCTTCATTGGCTTGGGGGGCGCTGAGGCAAGGCCATCTCCAGGACCTGGCCTAGGAAGTGGTCCTCTGGGTCCAGATTGTTCTCAGGGCTAGGGAGCGGGAAGCCTAAGGGGCTGGGAGGTGGCCAGCCAGGTAAGACAGACCCAAACTTACCTTCCTCTCCTCCCACATCTACCAACCGGTCCAGGAAGTCCCTCACTCGGGAGATGCTCTGCAGTAGGAAGGGATGGAGGGGCGCCATCCACAGCTCCTTGCCCTGGCCCAGCTGCTGGCCCAGGTTCCCGATGCTCTGCACAGCCTGCAGCAGAGGGACAGAAGACACTGAGTCACAGTCCTGGGGCGGGAGGGGGGCGGTGTCTGTGGATCCCAGACTCCTAAGTCCCAAAGCAGGGCTCAACAAAGAAGACCTCCTTATCCTGCCCACCTCAGACTGCCCAATCTCATCATGCCTACCTTAGAGCCCATCCGAATCCCCAGACTTGGCCACTTGGCAAAGGAAGAACTAATTCACACTAACGTGTCAATGACTGCTAGCCTGCCTTCTGTCTGGGAAAGTGGGGAGGGGATGGGGCTTCATTTCTAGAGAACATTGAGAGTGTCAAGACTGCCTTCAAAACTCAGGGTGCTCATGGTGGTTGGGGTCTCACACGTGGGCTTCTCTGGGCCTCCGGTGGTCCTCTGAGGGTCTGGCCTCCCAGCCGTGTCCCCACCCCGCTGTCCCCCACAAGCTGAGAGCTTTGGGGACGGGGAAGACACCTTGGCCAGCAGGAGCAGCGAGCGGCTGGTCTGGGGGTCTGCGTGCTGGTCCCGGAGGTCAAAGAGCTTTGGCGTGAGGATGGCAGGTGCGAAGAATCGCAAGAAGAGGAAGCCGCTGAGGGCCAGGTACTTCACATCCTGCCGGAAACAGGCATGTGAGAAGGGGTCCCCACGGCCACTTCACAAGGAGGGGGAGGGCGGAGGCAGCAGAGGCAAAGGGGAAAGAGGGAGCCTGCTGGTCAACCAAGGGTCTTCTCCTCTCCAGGCCTCTGTTTCTCCACCAGGGAAAATAGATTCAGGGAGGCCACGCCTGCACCCTCTGACTTGGCCAAAGCTTCCCCCAGCAGTCTGGTGCCGAAAGGCCACAGGTTCGTGATGGAGCTTCCACCCTCATTCCCCTTTTACACATGAGGAGGCAGAAGCTCAGAGATGCCCAGTGACCTGTCCAAGGCCACACCGCTGAGGAGCAGAGGAGACCAGATTCAAACACAGATCTCGGAGACTGGAGAACAGTGACAGGCCGGGTATGACTCCGTACCTCTGTCTGTGCCTGGGATGGACATGGGGGCAATTTACAGAATCAAAAACTGAGCCCAGACCAGGCAGACCATGTGCCCCAGGGCCATACATGGCAGAGCTGGAATGGGAGCCCCGGCAGGAAAACGCGACCCTCGCCTGCCGTTCCACACCAGCGCCTGATCAGGGCCAGCAGTTAAGCACATGGGATCATGGTCCCCCCTGCACTCATGCTGCAGGGCCCCCACTTATAGCTGAGGAAGCTGAGGCCGGGTCGTGGGCCTGGAAGGCATCCATAGGCTGCTCCTTCCACATTGTGGAGTTATGTGAGGTGGGTCCCCCTCCAATCCCAAACCTGGTGCATCTGCACCCCCCCCCCCCATAGCACACACTGACTCTCCACCCACCCACCTCTCACACTCTCCGACTATATTTAGCCCCAAAAATGTGCTCCTGGGGGATTTGGGGGCAGGGTTTGTATTCACACCTGAGACAATACGGTCTCCTGGATGTGTGCCAGCTTCCGGGGGCACGTCGGCTTCAATGCAAGCTTTCACTGGGATCGAGCAGCCCCAATGAAAGGTCTATGTCCTGCCCCTCCCCTTCCCCAGGGCTCCCCTACAATCCTGACCTGTATCACACACACACACACACCACCACCACCACCACCACCACCACCACCTTCTCCCCAGCCAGCTTCACCCTTTTCTCCAGGATGAGAGCCAGGTGTCAGGACACCCGAGAGGACCCCCTCAGACTTCACCCATCCTTGCGGGCTTGTGGGTGTCCCGGCTCCCTGCCCACGGCCATGGCCCACCTTCAGCATTGAGCCTGGCCCTTGTCTTTGTCCTCCGGGCCACAGCCTTGGCCCACTTAACACCTCAGTTGGCATCTCAAGATGATAGCCGGGCCAAGTGGGGTGTAAAGAAGCCACCTCCCAGCTTGGAGCAGGGAGCAGAGCATCCTCCTGCACTGAGGGGGGGAGGGAGGGCATAGAAGGAGAGACTGAGGGGGAGAGAGCTGGGGGAGATTGGGGTTCAGGACAAGGGCGGGCCTGCAAGACTACATCTGTGTGTTAGCTGACAGTGTTGTGGGTGCTGCTCCCAGGTCCCGCCCCTACCTCTCTGGGCAGCCCCGGGCCCCTCCCCAGCCTCAGTCTCTCCTTTGCCTGCCTCCGTGCCCACCTCGTGTTCCACCTGGGGGAAACGTTCCTGGACACGCTGGCCCAGCTTCCTGAAAGCCAGGCGCATGATGAGCGGGCAGCGCTCCACGGAGCCCACGATGGCGTCCACAATAGGTCCCAGGTAGCCAGTCAGCAGGCCCAGGCTGGTCTCCCGCACATGCTCCTCCGAGAGGGTGCCCTTGAAAGAGATCCGCCTGGAGGAGCAAGCAGAACACCTGAGCCTTGGAACCTCAAGACACGCCTGCCGGCCTCTCATCCATCACAGCCTGGCCTTTGCACCTGCGCTTCCTCCAGCCTGGAACACTCTGGTCCATGCACTCAGCCACAGTGTCCCCTCCTCAAGGAGGCTGCAAATGGCCCCAGACCCTGCTGCCTTGCCATTCCAGCGTGGACCTGGCAAACCTCCGGCCTCAGGGCCTTTGCACTTGCTGTTTCCCCCGCTGTCTCTCACACGGGTCCACCGGGTCTCCCCATGACTCCGTCCCTCACCTCCTTGCTCCCCTTCTCCAGGAGTTTGTCGGAAGGATCTGGGCTCATGCCCTGGCCCCCAGGCACCTCCCCACCCCTTCCCTGTCTGGTTTCCTTTGAGCCACTCCCAGCCTCCTTCTCCATCTGTCCTCCCATGAGGTTGTGCCCACTTGTGCCCTGTGGCATCCTCAGTGCTCAGCCCTGGGCCTGGCACAGGAGAGGAGCTCAAACACTCTTTTGTCAACCAGAGGAGAGATTGGCCCTTTTCTTCCTGTTGTGAGGCAGCTCTGGAAATTAAGCTTTCTGTGCCCCAAGAGGAGTTACAGTCAGTTCCCAGGCAGGGCATGTTCTGCTCTGTGGTCGGGAGTCGCTTTAAGTCGGCACAGCCTCCATGAAAGAGACATTGTCATCCAATGTTATCTGGCTCCCATGTGCAGCCACAGATTCTCTCTCTCTCTCTCTCTCTCTCTGTCTCTCTCAGCAGAGCCTGGGCTCAGCTCACTAAGCCCTGCACTAGCTGCCTTCTGAAAATTGACTGGGATCAATGGGTCAGATTTCTTTAACCTGGAAGGTGGCCAAATGGGTGTTGACCATGGCATAGGCTGACCGGTCCCATCTGAACAGCTGAAGAAAACCAAGGTTCAGAAGGCGCTGAAGCCAAGTGAAGCGGTGAAGCGGAGATGTGAACTCAGGATCATAACGATCATAAATTCCTAAACCCATCCCCCGCTGCACAATACAGGCTATCCTTCGAGGGCACTCATCATGGTCTGGGCACATATACATGTACGTATATACGTATATATATGTGTGTAGAAGCTTGTGTGTTTCTCACAGCTGCTCATGGGCCAGCTTCAGATGAAATAACAGGCCTGGAGCCTGCAGGGCAGGGCTAGGATTTGAACCCGGGGAACTGGGTTCCAGAGTTCCACCCTTAACCTCTATACTAAACAGCCCGAGGTTTTGCATGCTCCCTATCAGGGTTCTGAGGCTGATGGTACAGGCCCTGAGCTGCTGTGCCTTAGCGTGGAGGTGAGAGGTAAGCCCTTCTGGAAAGGCTCCTGGGGGCTCATGGTCTGGGGGTGGGAATCAAGGGCCCCCCCTTGAGCTCTGCTCACCGTGTGCGACCCAGCTCCATCTTGGATGGGTCCAGCTCCATGTATTTCTTCTCCTCAAAAACACGACTGACCATTGGCTTCAGGACCTCATGCAGGTAGGGCATGCCCACGAGCTGGGGACACACGGGTGGACACAGGGCGGGGCTGAAGGCAAGGTCCACCAACTGGGGTTCGAGCAGGAAGCAGTCCAAGGCCAGGCTAAGCATGCCCAAGAACTAGGGTGGAAGCACTCCCCCATCCCTGCCCACCAAGCTCATAAGACCAGGCTGGGAGGCATCTGGTCGGGCACAGCTCAGAGAGGCTAGGCATGGTGACTGCAGGAGGTGCAGCTGAAGGCCAGATCAGTCAGGAGCCCACCACCCAGTCCAGCCCAATCACCCAGGTTGGCCAAGCGCTGTGTCCTGCAAAGCACCAGGAAGGGGATCCCCTCCAGAAATGGCTGTGTGCCCTCCCCCCACCCCCCATCTGCTCACCTTCATAAACTGCTCCATCGACTTGGAGGCCAGCGAGTTAGAACGGAAGAGAGTGTTGGGGTTGGCTGAGAGGACAGTGGGAAGTGCTGCTGGGATACGGGGGGCTGGACCCAGCTCTCCCCGCCCACCCAAGATGGGGGCCCAGGAATCAGGGAGACCCACACCCTTGGCCCCTTTCACCAGGCAGCAGCCCCAAATGGGTAAATAAGCTGCCTGGGGCCACATTAGCTCTCAAGTAAGGATTCCCGGGGTCTGAGTCCACTGCTGTGCTGGCTCCCAGGCTGACCGGGGGTGCACAGAATGGGGAGCTTGACCCTCTCCCTCAGGAACCCTCCCTGGAAGGGGGTTGGGGACCCCAGTAGCAACTCACTGGTCCGAGTCACCTCACGCCGGGTGAGATAGTCCAGGAAAGGCCCCGCCAGGCCCCGGCCCAGGAAAAGCTTCACCAGCTTGGTGGCCAGGTCCTGGCGGCAGTCCCCCAAGGTCAGCTCCTCCAGCACGGCCAGGGGGCTAGCAGTGTCCTCCTGGGCAGAAATAGGAAGTGAAGCAGGTGGCCTGGGATCCAGAGGGGGGAGGCCATGACCAGACACCCACATACTCCTGTGGCACTTCAGGCCTGGAGCACCCACCTCTGTCGGGTCCAGTGCGGACTCCACGAGCAGGTCGGTGAGCGGCTGGTAGTGCGGGGAGGGCAGCACGCGGTCCTCGGTCAGACGAATCTTCAGTCGCAGTGCACCCAGGCTCCCCCTGCCCAGGGCCAGACCACAGTTGAAGGGGCATAAGGCTGGTGGCCAGGCATGGGCTCAGATGAAGATAGGTGCCTGGATGTTTGTCAGCTAGGACAGGCCTGAGCAGATGTGGGCAGGAAATCAGGTGTGAGCAGGCATTCACAGGTGTGTGCAGGCAGTGGCAGTGTAAACAGATATTGCCAGGTGTGAGCAGGTATTAACAGTGTGAACAGGCATGAGCAGGTGTGATCAGGCAGAGACGAGTGCAGAGTGAATGATGTACACCTGTGTGGCCTGTGTCTGCAGTGCTGTGACAGTCATGTGCTTATGTTAATTTTATGATTGAGATGTAGGGGTGGTGTCTATCCTGTTAATCTGGAGATAGCCATTGAGTAGCCAATGAGGCCTCTATGTGGGCATGGCTTTCTCCTGAGACTTCTGGGAAATCTCGCGATATTTCCCTCGTGAATATGAGAAGTGTCTCCTCAGTTGTTGAGAGTTTGTCTCAGAGACGATGAATCATGGACAAGACAAGATGGCAGCATCTGAGACGCTGGAGGAGCGGGCAGAGAGACCACACGGCTTTGCCATGATGGAGCCAGACCTCTGAAACTGGGGCGGCCACATGGAGACCTCTGCCAGCAATGAGTTGCTTCTGCTGTTGATGGACCCTGAGCCCTGGAAGCGAGGAGCCATGTGGAGACCCCTGCCAGTGCCGGGATTCTGCACCCACTGACCTGTGACTTCGTGAGTCAGAAGGAGACTTTATAGACTGATTTTGGGCATGTGGGTTAATATTGGACTTACGACTTTGAACTGAACTGGGCTCAATGTCCTGTTCTTCTTGTATATAAACCTTTTCCTTATATCTATATGTATGTCTATGAAATTTGTTCTTCTAGCCTACCCGGACTGACACAGGTGTGTACAGAGATGGACAGTGTGGATGAAGGGGTGGAGGTAGAGTGTGTGCAGGAATGGTCTGTGTGTGCAGAGTTGGACAGGTGCGGGAGAAGCCGGAGTCCCACCCACAGGAAAAACCATGTTCTCGCATGACCAGCGAGTGTAAGGTGAGCTTCTGTGTCAGCACACATTGAAGGGCACTCCACTCATGTTTGTTGAATGAGCACGTGCCTGCGTAAGAATGTAGGCAGTGACGTGGTTGTCCGGTGGGGGTTGACTGAGGACAGTTCCCAACATAGTCCCAGCCTGGCTCCCTCCCCAGAGCCCCAGCCACACACTTACCCAGCCTCCTCCTCTGCTCTGGGGAAGGGCAGGAGGCGGAACCAGCCATTGGGTGGGTTCTGCTGCAGGACCTGGGGGGAGAACTCCACCTGGGGGAGACCATGGGCCCTCAGCCAAGCCCTGTCATTCCACCCAACCCCCTCCCCTCCAAGCCTGGTCTTAGAGCTTGAACATCTCACCCAAGGGGCAGCAGATGGTCTGCCAAAGTACCCTCCAGCCCCCCAACAGGTCCCAAGGACCCAGCATGCATGCTCAGACCTTGCCTAACCCCAGGCTTTTTCCTCCTGCTCAGGTACTGAGGCTCGGAGAAGAGGAGACGCTGGCTTAAGGTCACACAGCTGCTGGGCAGAGCCAGGTCTCAAATGTCTGTCTGTCTGAGCCCTGGTGGCACAGTGGCTGAGACTTCAACCTGCTAACCCGCAAGGCCAGCAGTTCAAAAGCACCAGCCACTCCGCAGGAGAAAGGTGGGGCTTTAAGCTCTCAGAAAGATTTGCCGTCTCTGAAACCCACAGGGGCAGTTCTACGTGGTCCTAGACGGTCCCTAGGAGTCGGAATGGACTCGCTGGCCATGAGTAAGTGTGTGTCTTCTGGCTGTCTTCTTTCAGTTCCATCCGGGGACACAAATGACATCTGGGGAGCGGCTTAAGGTAGCGTGGAAAGTCCCTGGCCCCGCCCCCTTCCTTCTTTAAATAACAGTGTTACTGAGCTGGAATTTGCATGCTCTACAATGTACTTATTTGCAGAACAGAAGCCACTGGAGTCCCATTCTGGCCACAGAACTGGGAAGCCACCCTGGCTGTGGGCGACCCACTCTGCAAAAGCCCAGGGTGGGCAGCAGGGTCCATTGTGAAGAGACACCCCCTTCTGTGTGGTCATTTATTCCCTGGTGGGCATTTTGACTGTTTCCACTCGGAAACACCGAGGGCACCTACTATAAATGCCTGGAGCTTCAGACACGTGAGTACAACCTCTGGGGTCAGGCTGTGTCTTCAGCCCCCTTGGTTGGCTCTCAAGATGCGTCAACATTTAATCTTTAAGGACACCCCCCCCCACCAGACCATTCCCCCCAAAGCAGCGTCATTTTTACAATCCCATCAGCAGCACAGGCCTGAGTCTTTCTCATTACTTTGCTCTCACTTTGCCTCCTTTGAAAAATACAAAATGCTTTAAGCCCTGAGCCTGTGAGGCGGGGCCAGTCATATCCATTTTACAGATGGGAAGAGCTCGCAGAGCAAGGTCATGCTTGAGCCCCAGGCCTCCTGCTCAGGCACCAGAGACAGTTGAACTCACACCCAAGCTCAGGCCTCTGTCAGACGCATGTCCTTGAGCCTGCCTGGCCCTCAGTCTCCCTGCCTGTAAAAGAGGCTAGCGTCAGTCCTAGTTCCATGGTCGGGACGGGGTAGTTAAGGGGGTTGTGTTGGAGAGACCTAGGGCAGGCATACGGTCACCCTGGATCTTCTGTGCCCCAAAGGTGGCTCTGGGTTCATCCGGCTGCAGCCTCAGGCCCTTCAAGAGAGGCTCAGTCTTGTCTGTACAATGGACACCCTGGCTGACCCGGGCCTTCTGGGAAACCTGAGGCCGCTTGCACATCGTTCAGTTCCCAGAGCAGTTTCCTCCTTCCTGTCCCTTGGAGACACAAGGGAGGCACAGAGGGTGTCAGGGAGAGGGTGCTCACCATTCCCAAGAAGTCGTTTTTGCCCACCATGTCCCAGTCCCAGAGTTCCACCCGAAGAGGGGCGGGGGCTCCCGGCGGCTCTCGCAGCTCCAACACCTCATCCCAGTGTGGGAAGCGGGTCTTCTTGATGGTCTGAGGCAGGGGGAGAATGGTCTGTGAGAGGGAGAGAGCTGGTGCCCCCCCCACCCCACTCCGCCCCACATCCCCACTCACCTCCCCTCCCCTGCCCCACTCACCGCAGTCTCCAAGCTCTGGTTTCCCCAAAACACACGAGCAAATGGGTCTGAAGTGCCAGAGATATCCCGGGGGGCCAGGTCCCTGGGGAAAGAGAGGGGGAGAGGGTGAGGAGACCCAGGGGTCTCAGGTACCATGCCAAGTTGGGGAGGGGGCCTTCAACATAAAGGATTTAAAGGCCACTGGTTTTCCAAGGCCACGCTCTGGTCCGTTGCCACCAGGCCCCAGAGGAGGCCCTAGTTCCCTACTCCCCAAGAGAGGAAACAGAGGCCCAGGATGAAGGTGAAGTTGGGGAGCAGGAGAGTCCCAGGTCCCCTGGAATTCCCAGACAGAAGACTGCATAGTTCCTGGCTCCGTTGAGCCTTAGTTTTCCCCATCTGGAAAATGGCAGCAATTAGAGCAAGTTTGAAAAGTTGAATGAGACCAGGTGGGTGAATGCTCATTCCCTCAGCAAACACCTCCTGACACCTGCCTGGGGCTCAATAAAATGCCCAAGAAAGAAAGCCCCTGATTCTGGCCCCCTAAGATAACCCAAAAGACATCTCCTCCCCCAGCCAGCCTCCCCACCTATCTTTCCCAAAGCCCCCTCCAAATCCATGGACACCCGCTTCCCTGGGTAGCTTGCTTCCTCCTGTTCCTCTCCCACCCCTCCCTGTTCAGCATCCTGAGCCTTCTTCTGTTTCCTAGGAGCTGGCCCAGTTGCTAAGCGACAGTCATCCGTCCTTCTCCTGCTTGCAAAGATCTTGCACAGCCTCAAGACTGGGGAGGGGGCCGTGGGTGGGCACAGAGCAGCCCAGGAGCCCCTGTCCATGATGAGCCCTTCACCTGTCCCCTGCCTCCCTGGCGCTCCCGCCTCCAGACTCCAGGGAGCCCCAATGCAGATCAGAAATCTGGAGATGACGAGAGAGAGAGAGACAGAGGTCAAGGGAGAGCTTTCAGGTCGGACGGCAAGCTAGAAATGCAAGGGTCCATCAAAAAAGGATTGCTGCAAAAACCCCGGACTCTTTATGGAGGAAAAGAGAGGCGGCGTGTGAAGCTCAAGCTATTGTCTCTCAGCGGGGCCCTCATCTCGGTCCACACACACTGCCGAAGGCACCATTTGTCTCTCTGGACCTTCCCCCAAAGGATGCTGCTGCATCTTCCACAGCCACCATGTTGAAACGGCACTTGGGGCCTCCCCGAGGGCGACCTCATCGTGCTCCTTTTCACTGTGCTCTGAGTGGGAAGGGTAAAAAGAACTGAGCAGGGGCAAGGTCAAAGCTATGGCGGGGTAGCCTCAAGTGCTCAGCTCATAGAAGGAGAGCTCCTCTCCCTCATCTCCCCACCATCATCATGGGCTCCGTGTGCAGTCTCCCAAACCAGTCACCATTCCCTCTGACCTTGCTGGGCTGACTTTGACTAGCCCGGCAGGTCCCCTGGGAGGCCACTGTTTGGACTGGAGTCATTTCCAAGGCTGTTGTTCTTGTTAGGCGTTCTTCAGCCAGGTCTGACTCACAGAGGGGGACCCCCACACTCAAACAGATCCTCGGGAGCAACTTTGAGATTGTGGAAAATATTAAAGACAGACAGACAGACAGTGGGGCACAGGAATTCTCCATCCCATGTCAGGACTGAGAGGGAGAATATATTTTTTAATGGGTACATATACACCATATACACTCACGTATAAGCCGACCTGCATATCAGCTGAGGCACCTAATGTTATCCCAAGAACTTCCTTAAAATTTGCAGAAAAACTCAGCTTATACTCGAGTATATGGAGTAGTAGGGCTTAAAGATCTTTCAGAAGGCCCGCATGTCATACAGCTGACATTTTACGACGGTCAAAGGGTGCTACCATAAACCAATAACACAATAGAGAAGCAATGAAGTGAGTCATGATCTTGACCTACTGTGAGTTGACCTTGAACCCCACTCGCGTGCAGTCTCCAGGGGGCTGCTACATCGATAGTGGACTGGCTGGGGATTCTGATTGCTTTTATCTACAGATAACCCTGGGGCATGAAGTAGCCAGACACAGAAATGATTGATCTTATAGGGTAGTTCCTCTATGACAGTTCATTTCTGGGCTGGGGGTATTATTGGAGGGACTGTGTTCGGTCATGAGAATGTATATTAAGACTTATTTTTGTTTTTTTGTTTTTTGGGGGGCAACACTGCCCTCAAGTGGTGGGAGTAGGAGGCCCAGCCTTTGCTCCGTGGAGCTGGAATTGAACCTTCATCCCAGTGGACCGCAGTCCTGCGCACAACCACTACGCCACCGGGGCTCAGCCCCTATTAAGAGTTATTTATAGCTCATCCCTGTGAAGGTCTCCCCCACCAGTGGGCTTGCAGATCTATAATGATGAACACAGAGGATGTAGCTGCACGGCATCCTCATCTAGTCCCTCAGCTGACCACAATGTGTCAGCCATGTCCGTCCATCTCCTGGATGGCCAAGACAGAGGCGCCCGGATGACTGATGGAGAGATGCTGTCCACAGCCATCCACTAGCCTCGGACATAGGTCAAGGATTCGTGCTGGGTGTGGACAAACTGCTACCCTCCCAGCAATCTTTTCTGACCTCTCCTTGTATCAGCACTGCACTCCCAGGGTGGAGGGGAGCCTCAGGGGAGTGAGGTGCTGAAACAGAGCAGACGGGAAAGGGGAGGGGGGGGTGCGATCTGATCCGTGGTGGGATCCAGCTGGTTGGCACAGAGGAACTCGTTTGTTTTGTTTGTTTTGGTGGAATCTGGGGAACCGGTTGTGAAAAGGTCACTTGTCATCGGTGTTCCCTTCAAGACAGGCAGCCGTCCAGTGAGGAAGTCACAGCTCAAAGCCCTTAGTCTGTTCTTCACGGCAGCAGAGGTGCCTCATAGCTTGTGGAAATAAGAGACGACCTCGCAGTACATTGGGTTTGGGTTTTTTTTTTTTAATACTGAAAACGGTCACTGGGGCAGGGAACCCGTTGTTAAGTCATTTGCATCTCACTGCTGGGTACAATCATGGGTGGGTTGAGCAGGAGAACAATGGACGTCACATGAACTGGGGCCCCTGAGGGAGAGGCGTCTGTGGGCATGGCTGCACCCTGAACCTGCATCCTTCCTTCTCCTGGTGTGTCTTTGGGGCGGTCCTTGTCCCTCCCACCACTCCCTATCTACCTGAAATAGGTGTCCTGACCCCCTATCCTCCACTCCAGGAATGGATTGGTGACCATTCAGAGTCCAGATGAGAAAAAGCATGTGTGCCCCAGATGAAACAAGTAAGACCGAGTCCCGGGATATTGGTGAGAAATCAAAATCCTTTCTGCATTGTCATGGCTAAGGCGCTAGGGTGCTCATCTTGGTAGCCCCACCCCCACCCCCTCCAATCTGGTAAAAAGTGGCTGCCAGACAGACAGAGATAAAGTGATCATGGCAGGTGCTCAAGCACCTGGATCCAGCCATGCCTGAAGCACATACCAGTCATCCAAGGAAATAGATTCACTCTTCTGCTAAAGGCAGCATGACCTGGACTTTTTGTCATGTCCTGTTTGATTAAGAACCCCTACACAGGGCTGAGCCCCGGTGGCGTAGTGGTTGTGCACGGAACTGCGGCCCACTGGGACAGAGGTTCAATTCCAGCAGTGGGGCTGGGCCTCCTACTCCCACCACTGGAGAGCCATGATGTCCAAAAAAAAAAAAAAAAAGAACCCCTACACACACACACACACACACACACACACACCTGTGTCTGGCCATGTCAATGGTCTGACCTGTGGTTGTCTGTTGCTGGGGGCCCAATAAGGATTTTTACTGGCACTCTGACCTCAAGGACTAGTGACTGGCAAGCCTGAAGCTTCCCAGGCAGATAGGGATCGAAGTCCTGAATGCAGAAGCTGCGCAAAAGTACGGACATTATACAGGCAGAGCTGGGACCCCGCGCCACCACTGCTCCTCAGACCCACACACCCCCGGTAACTCACCTGGCCTGGAGCATGTGGCAGTGGAGGCAGCGGCCCCTCCCGTCTTCCAGCACCTGCACCGCCAGTCGGATCTCCCCCTGCACCTCGGCGTCTGGGTCCACGTGGCTCAGGTTGATCCAGCTGTCAATTCCTGCCGAGTGGGTGTTGTTACTACTAGGACTCTCTTTCCGACTCTGAGTCACTCCGTGTGACGGCGCAGAACCGCCTCACGGGGCTCTCTATAAAAGCTCACGGCCATGCAGTCCAGACGGACTCACGGTGGACCTACAGGGCAGGGTAGGACTGCCCTTGTGGGTTTGCAAGACTGTAAGTCTGTATGGGAAGAGAAAACCTCGCAAATGGTGGTTTCGAACTGGTTCCCAGCCCCACCTGTAACCACTGTGGGACAGGCTGTCATTTTTAGGCAAGTGGGTTGCCGGGTCTTTTTCTGGTGGTGGGTTCAAATCCCCACCCACCTGTGGGTGAGGAGCCACGAGCCTCACCATGACACTCCTCAAAGATTCCTGCCATCGAGGCCACACCCACTCACAAGGACAGTGTGAAACTGTCCCTGTGAGTTTCCAAGGGTTCATGGGATTCGGCAGCCTCCTCGTTCCCCCTCAAAGCAGCTGGTGGGTTTGAACTGCTGTCCTTGGGTTAGCAGCCCAAAGCGGAACCCATTGCCCCACAGGGCCTGTTAGGCAGGCAGAGGCACTGACACGGAGTATTCAGCACTGCAAGTTACTACGTAGCGTGCCTGCAGTAAGTCACAGACTGCTCAGGACCCCCTTCTGACGAGGCAGGGAAATGGCGCCACAGAGTAAGAAGAGACCGCGGGTGGCCTTGCTGGTCAGTGACTGGGCGAGGATTTGAACCCGGGCAGGGTTGTCCCAGGATTCAGCTGGAATGGTGAGAGTCACATTCTGTGGCCTGGCGACCGCCACCTGGTCCTCGTCTGATCTAAAAGAGAATCCACAGAGACGCACGCACCCCAGGGGCTTGATCGAAGTATCTTTGAGGGCCACCTGAGATTCCCCTTCCTCCAGGAAGCACTCACAGCCCCCTCCTCCTGACCGGCCGCCGACACTCCACAGAGCCTTCCCCAACACCTCTCTCCCAGTTAGTCTAGTCAAGTCTTGTTGAAAAAAATCAAAGGGCGCACAGCACACTGGCAGCCACACGGGCCACTGTTCCATGTGGATGGCGTGTTGGTAGACAGTTTGACCTCAAGGTAGACAGTTTGAACCTACCAGTCGCCTCCCAGGAGCAAGGTGAGGCTTTCTGTTCCCATAAAGAGTTACCATCCCTGAAACCCACAGGAGCAGTTTCGTCCTCTCTTTTAGGGGCGCTGAGCGTCGGAATCAACTCGATGGCGGTGAGTTTGGTTGAGCTAGAGCAGGGAAGGGACTCAGGTGTCAGTATTGGGTCCTGCTCACCTCAGAGTGGGGGATTCAAGCCCTCAGTCCTTTCTCAGGAGACAGTGAAGGCTCTCTGCTCCTGTAGAGACAGACTGACAGCCTCAGAAGCCCTCTAGGACAGTGTGGCAATCAAGTGCTTATGTTAATTTCATGATTGAGATGCAGGGGTGGAGTCTGGAATGCAGGGGTTTATCTGAAGATAGCCATGGAGTAGTCAATGAGGCCTCCGTGTGGGCACGACTTTCTCCTGAGACTCCTGGGAAATCTTGCGATATTTCCCTCCTGGAGATGAGAAGCTATCTTCCCCCAGTTGTTGGGAGTGAGTCTCAGGACAAACTACAGACAAGACAAGATGGCAGCATCCGAGGAGCTGAAGGAGCCGGAGGAGAAGCCACACAGCCTACCTCTGAGGGAACTAGATCTCTGAAGCTGGCGAAGCCACATGGAGAGCCCTGCCAGCGCTCAGTTGCCTCTACCACTCCTGGATGCTGCTGATGGCCTGAGCCCCGGAAGCGAGGAGCCATGGGGAGGCCCCTGCCAGTGCCAGGATTCTGCACCCGCTGGCCTGTGATTTCGTGAGTCGGATGGAGACATTATAGACTGGTATCGGGCATATGGGCTAATATCAAACTTATGACTTTGAACTGGACTGGGTTGGGATGCTTTCTCAATGTCCCATTCGTCTTGTATAGAAACCGTACCCTTCTATCCATATGTGTCTATGAGTTTGTTTCTCTAGTCTACCCGAACTCACACAGGCAGTGGTTCTCAACCTTCCTAATGCTGCCCGTGACCCTTTCATACAGTCCCTCATGTTGCGGGGGCCCCCGACCCTAAAATTATTTTCATGGCTGCTTCATCGCTGTCATTTGGCTACTTCTAGGAAGCATCAGGTAAACGTCTGATAGGCAGGATGCACTAGGAGACCCCCATGAAAGGGTTACCCGACTCCCAAAGCCTGTGGTCACGATCCACTGGTTGCAAATCGTTGCTTAACAGGGTTGCTTGCTGTGAGTCAGAATCCATTTGATGGCCGGGGGTTTGGGTCACAGAGAAGGCAACTGCAGCAGAGAGGGGGTTTATTAATTCCCCAATGCTGCCCAACCCGTGGCTGCCACTTTATTGCCAAGCATATAGGCCACCAGCTCCCAACACTCAGAAATGGTGAGCTCCCCCACCTACCCACCCCCACGGTCCCTGGAATTGCCCTAGACGTGGCTTTGTGGCCTCTTGTTTTTCTCTCAAGTCCTTAAGCTCCTTGAAGCCAGGCCTCAGATTTCGTTCATTAAATCCTACCATCTTGGGAGGGTGTACAAGGTGGCTTACAGCTCAAGGGGCAGGGCAAAAAATACTGACGTAGGCCAGGACAAGACCTGGACTCACACCGCCTCTCTGTCATTACCAGTCATGTGTGGCAGTCATGTGCTTACGTTAATTTTATGATTGAAATGTAGGGGTGGAGTCTGGCCTGTTCATCTGGAGATAGCCATTGAGTAGCCGATGAGGCCTGTGTGGGCATGGTTTTCACCTGAGACTCCTGGGAAATCTCGCGATATTTCCCTCGTGAAGATGAGAAGCAATCTTCCCCAGTTGTTGGGAGTTAGTTTGAGAGACGATGAATCACGGACAAGACAAGCTGGCAGCGTTCGAAAGGCTGGAGGAGCCAGCGGAGAGACCACATGGCTTTGTCCTAATGGAGCCGGACCTCTGAGGCTGGGGCAGCCACATGGAGGCCTCTGCCAGCGATGAGTTGTTTCTGCCACCACGGGATGCTGCTGATGGACCCTGACCCTGGAAGCAAGGAGCCATGGGGAGACCCCTGTCGGTGCTGGGACTCTGCACCCACTGACCTGTGACTTCGTGAGTCAGAAGGAGGCTTTGTGGACTGATTTCGGGCATGTGAGTTAATATCGGGCTTGTGACTTAGGGCTGGACTGGGCTGGGCTGGTTTCTCAGTGTCCTGTTCCTCTTGAATATAAACCTTTTCCTTGTACCTATATACGTGTCCTTGAATTTGTTCCTCTAGTCTACCCGGGCTGACACATCATGTGACTGCTGAGTCCCATCTGCGGTAAAACGGAGATGACCCATGTGCACAGCTCCCCCAAAATGTAAAGCAACTAGCATGCTGCCTAGGACACACCCATTCCCCTGGTGGAAGACTCAACTCTGCCGGAAAAGCAAAGGAAAACGATCCCCAGAGGGTCTCCAAGCCTAGGGTTTTCCCAGAAGCCAACTGCTGCATCTTTATCCTGCAAGGCAGTTGGTGGATTTGAACCTCCGACCTCCCAGCTGGCAACAGGGCACCTCAGCGCTGCACTGCTAGGACGCCGAGCACATCGTCTGCCCGGTGGTTATGATGATGAGCGGGACGTAGAATGTTCTCGGCGACTTCCCACTGGAGACAGTGCTGTCGGCTCAGAACTCCCGACCCTTGGGCCGATGGTGACTTACAGTGACCCCATAGGAAAGAGCAGAACTGCCCCCGTGGGTTCTCCAGACTGTAGCACTTGACTGGAGTAGAAAGCCTCACTGGTCTCCCAGGACGCAGCTGGTGGTCTTGAACTGCTGACCTTGCAGTCAGCAGCCCAATGTGAAGCCCACTATGCCACCATGTCTAGAAATAAAGGACTGGTTTATTATTAACTAAATGGGACAACTCATAATCCTCTAGAAAAGAAGAAGAATGTCCAATTCCTCCCTCATTCCTTACAGATAGATAAATGCCAAGTGGATCAAAGATTTAAAAAGAAAGAAATTGTTGCTAGAAGAAATCATAATTTAAAACAACAGCAACTTTTATTCCTAGGATAAGGAAGGACTTTGCAATATGACAGAAGAATTATATATATATATATATGTATGTATACACACACACACACACATATATATATTCAGGCCATAAGATGCACTTTCACCAAAAAAAAGTGGGGAGAAATGGGGGTGAATCTTGTGGTTCAAAGGTTTGCTATCCCAGAGCATTTTATTTAATTAATTTATTTATTTATTTTGGTTTTAGGGCATCACTGCCCTGATGGTGGGAGTAGGAGGCCCAGCCTTTGGCTCTGTGGAGCTGGATTTGAACCTCCATCCCAGTGGGCCGCAGTCCCGCGCACAACCACTACGCCACCGGGGCTCAGCCCCCCAGAGCATTTTAGTATACTGGTATTATTTGGTTCAGAACATTTTTTTTCTTGTTTTCCTGCTCTAAAAACTGGATGTGTCTTATGATCAGGTGCATCTTATGGTCTGAAAAATATAGTGTGTGTATAATGCATATTACAAATATATGTAATACACATATAATAAAGTATTATATTTAATGAAAATGACTACAGAAAAATAAAAAACATATACGTGGAAAAATTGTCAGCAAAGGCAAAGAGAGAAAAAATATGGCTGCTATTACAATGTGCTTATTTCTCTAATATGCAAAGAGCACCTACAAATCAATAAGAATTGGCCAACAACCAGATGGCAGGCTGGTGGGGGGTGTTATGTAATATGAATAGACAATAGGAGGCAGAAGAGAAAGTGAAGTAATATATAAACACACAAAAAGACCTTTCTGACCTTCTTCAAACACAAGAGTAAACTCTCCCCAGACCGAAGTCCCTTTGCCCCTTATGGATACAAGATGCAAATCTTTGGTCATTGTTGGCTTGAGTGTGGGTGAGTGAACCAGGACCTGCCTCTTACACAGAAGAACTTAACAACAGCTATCAAATGTGCAAATGCGGGCACTCTTTAATCCAGCAAACCCGCTTCTTGGAATTGATTGGCAAAAACCCAAGCATGTGTGAAATCATCTCGCCATACCAGGCTTCCTGGGGCCGCGTTGTTTGAAGGAGAAAAAGATGGTAAACAACACAAAGACCCAACAACAAGAAACTAGGCAAATAAGGTTGGTACAGCGCCAGGCAGTCAGACAAAGGATAAGGAAGCTCTTGGAACATTTCAATATGGAAACATCTCCAAGGTACAAGGGTCAGACCAGCGAGAGGACAGGGAAGGAAGAGATTACTTCCTGTTCTTTTTAAATCAAGCAGAACTGAACCCACTGGCGTGGGTTCAGAGAATTCTGACTCTTCGTTGTTTTAATCCCATAAAACATAGCGGAACTGCCCCAGTGGGTTTCTGACACTACAACTCTTCACAAGAGTCGACAGCCTCCTTTTTTCTCCCAGGGAGCGGCTGGTGACTTTGAACAGCTGACCTTGTGCTTTGCAGCCCAGCGCATAGCCCTCTCCCCAACTGGGATTCACGGAGCAGACCCAGAGCAAACAGTGTGGGGGACACAGACCAGAACTGCACCGCCTTGGTTCAAACTCTGGTCCAACCACCTACGAGCGTCTGATCTAGGACAAATCACATCCCCCCAGTCTGCTTGCCGATGAAGTTATCTGTTTGTTCGTCAGGTAAGTCACAATGTCTGGTGATGGCATATGCTGACACCTGACACCCCCTTAGAGTTCGGGGTACGGTGCGCACCCCATGAGGGGTGGCTGCTAGTCTTGCTCTTGTCCTCTGCTTCCTTGTATCTACTTATAATAATCGCTCGATAAGAAATCGCACCCACCACCAGTGAGCCCATTCTGACTCATAGTCGCCCTGCAGGACAGAGGGGAGCCACCCTCGGGGGCCTTCTGAGACGGTAACTCTTCACAGAGCAGAAAGGCCGTCTTTCCACAGCTGGTGGTTCCGAACTGCTGACCTTGTGATGATTAGCAGGCCAATTCGTAACGGCTGCACCCCCGGGGCTCTGGGAAGATGCACAGGACAGAGACGGAGGAGGGAAGAGGAAGGAGCACAGTAACGGGGCCCAGAAGGTGAGTCCTCTAAGTGGTTTCCCAAAGAGGTGAACGAATGAACCATTTGTGACACGAAGCGACTCACAAGCAAAAGCACGAACAAAACTGAAATCGGTCTCCACTGAGGCTCTGCCCCCTTGACCCCTGCGGTGTGCCCTACATAGGCCCATGGCCTGGCCACCCCACCTCCCCCTGCCCCAAGGCCCCCACCCACCTCGGGGGTCTGCGGCAATCGCCTCCCTGCTCAGTGAGATCTTCCCGATAACGTCGTCGTGCCTGCGGAAGGGCCAGCAGATAAGGGCTATGGTCGGGGACCCCCCACTTGCCCCCCCTTGGATCCTGGGGAGGGGGGTACAGATCGAGTGTGGGGGGACAGGTGCTGAGGGTGGGCACTCTGGTATGGGGTATGACCCTGCACCCTGCTACCCCTCAGAAACCCGGGCTTGG
Source organism: Nesogale talazaci (assembly GCA_004026705.1). NCBI lineage: Eukaryota > Metazoa > Chordata > Mammalia > Afrosoricida > Tenrecidae > Nesogale > Nesogale talazaci. Next base: position 25,911 of record PVJH01021727.1, read on the forward strand.
GCCTCCAAGGCGACGCCCCCCCCCCAAACCCCCCCGCAGCTGCCCAGCCACACACCCAACGGTGTCCTGGTCCAGCACATAGAAGGCCAGGTGGTGAAAGTCCAGGGGCAGGTGCACTGTGTACTCCTCACCCCAGAAGGGACTCAGGCTCCGCCAGACAGTCGCTGTCCTGCAAGAGAGGCACGGGGGCCCTTGGGCTATACAGGCACTTCCGGGGGACCCAGACACTCGTTGCATGCATACACACACACTACATTACACACGAATCCAGACACAGAAACACACAAACATATACCACAAACATACATACATACTCGGACTAACATGCACACAGAGAGGCACAGAGACAGACCCAAACACACACATGAACATACTCCAGGACTATAACACACATACAATACATATGAAACCAGACACAGAAACTCCACACAAACACACACAAACATATGCCACAAACATACACACATACTCAGACTAACACATTCACATCCACCCAGACACAGACACAGAGACACGAGACACACACAAGCACACCTTTGAACATACTCCAGAACTATGACACATACACACAAAACATACACACGGGCCCCCCTACAAATCTAAGTGCCCAAGAAACACACAAAAAGACAGACATACATAGCCAGGAGATATGTTCACATACACATACTCACCCTCAGAAATTTCTAGACACACGTGTTAGAACACAACACACAGGTCACACACCCCTCTGTGTATTTGCCTCTACAATCTGATAAGGGTGTGCACTGATACACACACAGACTCCTCCCACATGCAGTGAGAAATGCAGACCCGGGAGCTCACAGACATGTGGACAGGGAATTCTGCAGATACACACACACACATGCACACACTCATACATACACACTCACATACTCAAATACACATACATACACAGTCCCTGCCCTCTCTCCTTCTCTCCCTCCTTTCCTCTATCTTTGAAGACTCACACCCCCCTTCCCACCCCTCCCCCCCACAGTTTGGGGGAATCAGGGCATGGCAGACTTCATAGACCTGCTCTGGGGCAAGTAGTCTCCAAGACCAGCTTGGGGGTCGGGGGTGCGGGCAGGGAAGCTGGAAGAGGAGAGGGAGGCAGGGGACAGGTATCCAAGGTGGGAGAAAAGCTCATAGCCAGGAGGCAGGTAGGAGGGCCGGGAGGCAGGGGAGGTTTGAGGAAAGGATAGCAGAGAGCCCTGGGGGGCCGGGGGGGGGGGGCTTGGCAGCAACAAAGGGATCATTCAGGATCCAGTCCCAAGCCTGTAGATGCACTTCCCTCAACCCAAAGGGGGCAGAGAGCTGACTTAACCCACTAAGACACACCGCCAAGCCTGCTGCTTGTCCCCTCCTCACAGTCACTATACTCCCCCAATACACACACCATGCCCTGGCACCCCGCCCATGGGCACCACCACCACATGGAGCCCCAAAGCTTCCTCCCGAACCCCCTCATCCCCCATCATGGGGCCAGGGAGGTTCCTCACAGCCCAGAGAGGGTCAGGTAACAGCCTAGAGTCACAGCAAAAATAGATCTTCGGGTCTGGGAATAGGGTCACAGAGTGTGAGCCCAGGGAAACATAGGGGACCTCTCTCCCATGCTCAGCTCCCCGCCCCCAACTCCCTGCCCATCTGGGCCAGAACCAGTGCCAGAAGCATCCTGAATCCTGCCCTGTCTCCATAGGAACCGAGACCTCAGCCACCCACTGGCTCAGGCCTGCGGGAGGCCGAGCTGTTCTGTGGGGGTGGGAGCAGAGCTTGGTCCAGCCGAACGAAGCCCTCCACTCATCACGCATATGTCCACACACCAGTTCCCACATCCCCAAAGAGTCAGACGTGGTGCCCAGATGTGGAAGCGAGCGTGGGGGGGAGGTGGTGCATGCACACACACTCACACTGCTACAGCCACAGGGACACACGTGTGGTCTCAGAGACTCCCACCTGCATCCACAGTCACACTCACACACACTGGTACACCCACACAGACACCCGTGTGCTTACAGGCACTCTCCACTTGCACACACACTCACACATGCCCATAGACACACACACACACACACACACACACACACTCACACTCACACTTCCCAGGGCTGCGGCACCCCATAGACTCAGGACCAGACAGTCCAGTCAAGCATGAGCTTCCCACCCCCAGGGAGCCCACCGTGGGTGGCAGGGCCTGGCAGCTTCTAAGCTAATTCAACTGGGGAGAGCCAACAGGGGCATCTGGTGTCCATCCAGCTGGGAGAGCTGGGGTGGGAGAGGCGGTGACAGCCCCCCCACCGGGGGCCAAGACACAAAGCATCGTCCTCGAGTAAGCCCTGCCCACCCCAGGCCTGTGTGCCCCCTCCTCACCTGGCCACCACCTCGTCATCCACCTTCACTATGCAGTAGGGGTCACTGCTTCCCGACCTGTGAAGGAAAGAGGTTGGGAGGAACGGGCTGGGTAGTCATGGGTAAGGTCTCCATCTGCCTCCACCATACACTCAGGGGAGACTGAGGCCCAGGGGCACACAGAGGGTCCAGGCAGAAGCAGGACCACATGAAGCAGGAGAGGTCATGGCTGTATGGCCCACCCATCACATGATCCTGATCCAGCACTTCCAGCCTCTGGGGTCACCAAGTCAGGAAATCAAACAGCCCAGAAACCCAAGAGCTTTCAATGTGGAGTTTTCCCGGGTCCCACCAGCACCTAGCTTAACCACCTTGGCTACCACCCTCTGGGGTAAGCTTTGCCCCTTCATATCCAGAGGGGTTTCCCTGGGGAGGTGCCAGGGAGTAGGACTCTCCCACTGCAGGTACAGGCCAGGAGACCCAGATCAATCAGCAGGATCGGTGAATGGCACCTTCAGGACCCATGCACTATCACTTCTTGTAGCCCTTACCCCCCCTTCACAATAAGAGTCACCAGTAAACCCAAGCCACCACCTTCTCTATCCTCCCTTCATATTAAGAGTCACCAGTAATGCAAAGCTGTCCATATAAAGATCTTTTGTGCCCACTCATCCCATGAGCCTCCTTTGTGCTTCCTCTAAGCTCAACCCAGTCTCAGGGCCTTTTCCCATGCCATTCTCTCTCCCTGACACTCTTTGTCCCTGATCCTATCATGCTTGACTCCCTCCTGTCATTCAAAGCTCAGGCTAAAAGTAACTTCTTTGGATAGGCCTACCTTGACCACTAATGCCCTAACTACCCACTGGGAGCTTCTTGGGACAGGCTGTGTCTGGGTTACCGCTGTATCCATTGGGCAGGGAGACTCTTGGAGCCTCAGTTTCCTCATTTGAGCTCCCCATCCTCCCTGGGTCCCCTGTGACCAAGTCATCCCCTGTGGGTCTGGATCTCCATAGATGGGAGTCCCATTCCTTGGGTTTTCCAGCTGCAGAGAGGGGAAGAAATGGGCCAGAATGCCACAAATTGGTGGCTAGGGGACAGGTTCTCTTTATGGATTGAACTATGTCCCCCTAAGTATGTCGTGTCAATCGTAACCCCTAGGTCTGTGGCCATCACCCCATCTGGGGAGATTTGAAGCAGGAGGAGAGAAAGGTCTGCCTGGAGACACAAGTCAAACAAGCAGAGCAGGAAGAAGCAGGAGAGCCACAAGCAAGGGACAGAAGCCAGAGGGGTCAGGACCTTCCCCAGAGCCCACCAAGAGAGGAAGCCTGACCCCAACCTTTCCGCCGCCCTTGACGGTGAAATCATAAATTTGTTTCTTAAAGCGGTTACAGCAGCCCTCTATAACTAAGACACGCCCCCTCTGGTCGACCCAGCCTGCCCCCTGGCCCTCATGGGAGCAGAGCCCGGAGAGATCGAGCGTCAGCAGAAGGGCCTTATCAGGCACCCATCAGGTATGGGTGATGGTGGCGATGAGGGGAGGGAGGGGATGCCTACCCCTTCCAGGCCCCTGCTTTTTCTAGACCTTGGCCTCTCCCACGACCCCAGCCATGCAGAAGTGTGGGAAAGCCAGCCCCTCAGTCATTCACCTGAGGTCTAAGCTACGTTGTTGCGGTTCAAGTCCCAGCCGGCAAATTGGCCTTGGCAAATGACATTGCCTTGGGCTGCAGTTTCAGAATTTGTGAATCAGGGAGGGCTCCAGGTACTCCCCCCCTGGGGTCATCAGCTGATATTCTCAATAACAGACAACTCAAATCAACTCATAGCGACCCTCTAAGACAGAGTAACACGTTCCTCAGAGGGTTTCACTCTTTGTGGGGGTTCCAAGCCTTGTCTTTCTAGTAATCACTACAAGTCTTGCCCTCAAATCTGGCAAGATGGGGGGCAAGTCTCAGGGTCTTTACCTTGGAAGAGGGCACATACTCCATCCAAGAGCCCCCCTCCCCAACACACACACACACACACACACACACACACACACACACACACACACCTGGAGCTTCCGGCATGCTCAAAGGAGAGCCCTTTGAAGAGGGAAGCCAACAGCTAGGGAAACTGAGGCAAGTGGCTAGATCCTCCTGGGGTTTAGTGGCCTCTTCCCACGCCTTGTTCTGCAGCCAGGGTCCCCTCAGAGCCCACTTTTGCTCAGGGTGGGGGGTTGGGAGTCGTTCCCCAAGTCAAGATCTGGGGAGTCATAAAAGCCAGTGACCATCCCTCCTAGACCCTGACTCAGGGCTAGGGGGTGGGCAGTTTCTGATAGGGTCCCCCTCAGCCCTCCAGCAGCTCCCACATTCCCCACCCCCTGCCTCACTGCCTTTCCAGTTCCAGGAGCTCTGATTCTGGGCCTCTCTGAGGGGACAGCTCAGAAACAGAGAAGGGGAAATCAAACAGGGAAGGGATGCTGCATTGGTGCAGCCAGCCTTGCTCCAGGTGCTTTTCTCTATGGGGCCCTGAAGAGGGCAGGGAGGGGGCTCAAACTGCTCCAGGGAGCCTCCCCCCTTGCACAGCTGCAGAGGCAGAGGTGGGAGCCAGCAGGGTGCTTGGGGAGGGAGGGGCCAGCGGAGCCCCGGGCCAAGCTGGGCAAAGGCTCATGGTCACAGGAGCCCACCTTAGAAAAGGGCGTACAAGCTGGCCACTCAGAGCACCCCTTACCCAGATGGGAAACCAAGGCCCTGCCAGAGGTCTCACACCTGTCCCAGGTGCTGACATCCTTGAAGGCCCTTCTGGGCTCCCAGCCAAGAGGGAAGAGACACTATCCACCCACCCTTCCCGGTCCTACCCCCACCCCATTCTGCTGATTCTCGCAACAGCTAGCTCAGCGCTAAAGGACACAAGAGATACACACAGAGGCATATAGCGCCCCACCTGGATCCCAGCCCTGGGGGGTGGGGGAGGGGGGAGAGTTGGCTTCATACCTCCCCCTTCAGTGGGCATGGGTGGTCCCACCTGCAACACTTGTCTGGACTAAGGCAGGACCCCCACCTCGGCTCTGAGAGAATCCCATCCACCATCTACTCTGAGGGATGCCCTGAGGGATGCCCGTGGGATTTGGGGGAGTGGACGCCCCTCCCTCAGGACAACCATGGGCAGCTTGCCCCACAGGTGCAGACCTGCTCCAACCCCAGTCACCGCTCCATCCCCACCCTTTGCCCTCACCCAGGCCACCCGGGATACTCACACGTCCTTGGCCGGCAGCCCGCGGCCTTCCACCACGCGGACATTCAGGGAGCTGCTCTTGGTCATGGCGCCCAGACCCAAACTTTCCGGGGCAGAAGGGCGCCCAGGTTTTCAGGCCGGACCTGGGGGGTGTTATATGTCACCCGCTGCAACCCTGGCGCCCAAGCCCGGGGCCCCAGCGCCGAGGTGTGCGGCTGTCGGTGACCGGGGCGGGGAAGGGACAGATGCCAGCGGCTGGACGCCACAGGTAGGGCGCGGCGCTCAGCAGGCGCGGCGCGCGGGGGCCATCGCTGGCTCTTCCCTCGGCGTCTGAAGCTCCTGGCGGGCGGGAGGGGGCGGCCACGGCTCTGCTTCCAATCCCGCCCCCCTCAGGGTCCCCCGCCCGCCCCCGGGTCCCCGCGCGCGCCCTCTGCCGGCACCCCAACTCGGCGCGCCCGAGCGCACGGCCGCGGGCCCGGGGACCCTGAAGTGGCGAGTGGCCAGCGGGCTGGATGAGCGGGCGGCGGGCGCCAGAGGGTCGGATCCCCGCTCCGGCGGGCTCTGTGTCCTCTGCGGTCCCCAACGGCCCCTAAACCTGCCTCTCGCTCTCCGCTCCTCCCGGTCCGCGCCACCTCCACTGCCGGACCCGCGCGCACTCCTCCGGACTGAGCAGTCTCTGAGTGGCGGCGCTAGAGAGAGCCGCGCGTCCCCCAGGGAGGGGCCGGGCCCCCCTAATACTTTGCATCGGAACCCAGACGAGGAGCACGCATCTCCAGCACGCGTCGCGGTGCTGGGGTGGGGTGCGGGGAGGCAGAGAGGGGGAGGAGAGGGCTGCGAGGGGAAAAGTCCTTGGGGCCAGTGGGCACGCGCTAACCGCTTCGCCATTGGCGATCCTGTTTTCCTACTCACAGTGACCCCACGGGCTAAGTCAGTACTGGTACCTCCATTGTATGGAGAGAGAGAGACTGAGGTTCCTGCGGGAGTTCAGTAACCTGCCCAGCCTCGTAGTCAATGATGGGCTGAACGTCCTGGGTGGGAATCCTGGCCTCACCCCTTGATAGCTGTGTGGTCTTGGACAAGACACTCAACCTCCCTGGACCTGGGTGTGGCTTTTCTCACCTCATGCGTGGGATTCACGCATTCCTCAATCTACAGTTTGGAGAGAATGAAATGAGCCAGTGCAAAGGCAGTTTTCAGAAGTGACAGGGGTGCCCAAGACATTCTCAGTGATGTGATATGATGGTTTTCTTGGGGGAGCAGGGGGTGTGTGTGGAAAGGTGTGTCAAATACTGCCTCTTCCGGGAAGCTTTCCAGGATGTCTCCCTCCCTGGATGTAAGCGTTTCCTCCCTGCCCTTTGCGTCCGCAGCTGTCACCATCTTTGAGTCAGGTCTCACTCCTAGACACCCTGTAGGACACAGGGGAATTGTCCACCCCCCCTCCCCCCACAGGGGTTTTTGAGACAGGAACCGTTTCGGGGACCAGAGAGCCTTGTCTTTCTCCTCTGGAGCAGCTGGTGGGTTCAAACTGCTGCCCTCGTGGTTCAGGGCTCCTCCCCCCAGCCCCAGCCCTGGGGGGCAGAGGAGGGGGTCTTCAATGAGGTGAGCTGGCCTAGAAGGGCCAGTCCAAGGGTGGACACTTGCACACACTACTTTCTCCCCGGGAGTTCATTGTTTACCTGCCTGAGTGCTCTTAGAAGGAATGGCACTCAGCCACGTCCGTCCGTGGGGTCAGACCAGGGGCTGGGCACCAACAGAAAGGCACCCCGCCGCCTGAGCAAACCAACACCCAGACCGGCGGGACCAGCCGCACCCCGGAAAGCCTCTGACTCCTGCTCCCCATCTCTCTGTAGACTGAAGAGTGGTTCCCAACCTGGAAGTTCTCACCCTGGCTTCCTGCCGCCTGGTATGTCTGGGACCTGGACCTCAGCTTCCCCATCTGGTAAGTCGGTCTAGAAGGGAGACCTACTTAGGAAGAGGGGACAGGCTGAGGGGGTGATTCTGTAGAGGATTGTAGTGGCCCTAATAGGGAATTGAAACTTTCCCTCAACTCCAGTCATCTCTATCTTTCCCCCTAAGTCCGCCCCCAAACAAACTGTACAACTGAAAGACCAAAGGGACTTGCTGTGCTGCTGAGGGGGCCTGCTGCTTCAACCCATGTCTCTTGGGACCTTGTAGAGGCCCAGGCCAGCCAACCAGCTGCAGCCCAAACCCCCAGGAGCTGAAGAAACACCCACTTACGGGTCCCCCTGGGGTCAACCAAACTGCCACCCTGCCGTCTTGAGCTGTCTCTTGAGTCACACAGGAAGTCAAATTCCCAAACACCCCTCCCTGCGGGAATGACCGAGGTTATCGGCTGTGCCAGCCAGGGCTCCAGGGAGCCAGCTCTGTCACCTGGCCAATATCCGGTGTCTGACCCCGCTGTTGGCCCCAGGCTGTGGCCACACTGTGGCCCATTTGTTACGCATGGCCTGACCGACCACTTCCTGTTGTTCCGAGGAACTCTGACCTGAAACTCAAGCAGGGTCTTTAAGTCTTTTATGCCACCCCAAGCAAGGGTCAGGGGTGTCCAGACAGGGGTCTGTTCCGCCGACCTCCCACCACCACCATCTAGCAGAGGGAGAAGGGTTCCCATGGGTGCCCATGCAGGAGAGCTCTCTCTCCTCTAGCCCTGTAAGGCACCTGGCATCACTGCTGGCACAAGGACGCCCCCTCCCCCACCCCCACCCCGCCTTCCTCCAAGGTGCTGTCCTGGGCCCCAACCAGGACTCACAGATACATCTTTGGGGGTGATCGGATCTGAGGGGTGGAGGTGCTGGAGCCTGCTCCTGCCTGACTGTGAGCAGAGGTCTTGCCTGTCGCTCTGTTGGGAAGACAGTGACAAGCACACATCCCCGCCCCCAGCCCCACAGCCTGCACCCTCTGGTGGGCACCCCCCTCTGTGACCTTGATGCCTTGTTCCCTTGTTTTGTGGTGATTTACATGCTTGTCTTATCTCCTAAATGTCAGGGACAATGTCTGATTCATTCCAAGCCTCCTACACGGCTTGGCAGCAAGGAGCGCGCAAAACACACGTGCAGGGTGCAACTGGGAGGCGCTCCGAGATTGGCCCTCACTGCTTCCCTCCTCTCGGCGGGACACACACACACACACACACACACACACACACACAAGGTGCCTGGAATGGGAACTCCAGCTCGGTGAACTCACGGCCTCTCCAGGCCTCCATTTCCCTCCCGGGGCAATGGGTACCTTCTCTTCTGCAGCCAAGATCTGGGCAGGGCAGCTGGCCCTCGGCAGGTGGGGCCAAGGAGCTGTGCTTTGTCCCCAGAGCACAAAGCCCCGTTTGTGATGGTGTGGCGAGCAGGCAGAGCTTCTGGGCAGGGAGCCACGTGGGACAGGAGGCAGAGGTGGGAGGAACGGGCTGGGCTCCCAAAAGCCCCTCTGCTGGCCTGGTAAGTGCTTCCCGCCAGGGGCTGGGAAGTTAGGTGTCCATCTGTTTCTCTGCATGCCACACACTTCCTCCTCCCTCAGCCCTGCTCCCCAGAGCGGTCACCCACCACCTCCTTGGAATGGAGAAGGAGGAAGAAGTCGCTGAGGCATGAGACATGGGGGTGGGGAGAGTGGATATTTCCAGAGCCTGTGGGTTTGCTGGCAAGGGCAGGGCCAACAAAGAGGTTGTGTCCTGCTGTCATTTGGCAATTAAGTTAACCCACCCACCCCCGGCGCTGGGGACAGAGGCTGTCAGGGGGGCTGCATTAGCGGCGGGCGAGCCCCACAAAGAGGACAGGGTGGGCAATGCAGGTCATTGAACAGAGAGGCCTGTCAGAGATCCAGGCTTCTCAAGCCAAGAGTGGGCACCCTCGCCCCTCCGAGCCCTGAGCCTCCTGGTTCTGCTAGGGTCTCAAGCCCAAGTGGTAGTCTGCGGCCAGGACTCACCACTTCCCAGGCAGTGCCCTCAGGGAAGTCACTCAACTCTCTGGGCCTCAGGTTTGTCACCTGTCGCTCGTAGCACAAACCTGACCCCTTGTGTGGCTCCCTGACTTGCTTCATTTCCCTTGGATTCTGCACACCTTTCTATAGGCCTTAATTCCCAGCTAATGAGAGAACGTTGCTCTGCCTCTGGACCTTTGCACATGCTGCTCCTGCCCGAGTAGAAAACCCATGATATTTGTTATATCTTACTGAGTTATTTCCCCCTGATGCCATGCCCTGGAGGGCGGTTTAAAAATTTAAAGGAGAAGCGCTATCAGCTCCTTTCTTCCCATCTTCCCCATAGCAGAACCTCTCCCCAAATCCGGATCAGACATGCTAGTCTCCACCAGGTGGGGCTGATCACATGCCTCTATCTGCCCTAACCAATCTGATGGCTCAGGTAGGCTCTGGGGACCCTGGTAGATTCTGAGTGCCTTTCCTGGGAGTGACAGCCCAGTGCTGTATGGGACATAGGGCACACAGAGAGGCGCCTTCTTGGCCCAGGGACCCCTTTCCTCTTCTCCCCACTCCACATCTGGCATCTAAGGCTTTCAGAGGAGAGCAGAGCCTCCTCCCCTCCCTCGGCCTCAGCCAAGAAGTGGAATGTTGTGTTGGTGGTCGCCCAGGCAACCAGGGCGGGCTCCGCAGGAGCTAGCTTCTGGGAGTGCAGAGCCAGCTGGTGCTCCCAGTCCCTTCGAGCCCCCCAGACCCTTCTGAGCGTGTGCAGAATCCCAGGAGAGAGGATGGCGGTGGCCTGGGAGGAGTATTTTCGGCTGGCCTTACAGGAGAAGCTGGCTAGGTGAGTGGCCTGCAGGAGCAGAAGACGCTGGAAGAGGGGCAGCCACCCATGAGATGACCCAGCCCCTGATGCCCCTCCTCTGAGTCCTGACTGCCTGCAGCAGTTTATGACGGATGGAGAGTCCTCCCACTTCACAGAGAAGAGACTGAGGGTCCGAGAGGAACCCTGTCTGCCCCAAGAAAGTTACAGAGCTGAGCTAGGCCAGTAGCCCGCATCTCCAACCTGTTCCTGCCCCCCTCCCCCCTCCTGAGCCAGCTGAGAATGAAATCATCCACACCTAGGAAGGAGCTAGTCTGAGGAGGACAGCGCCCCCATCTCCCTCCTCCTCCTCCTCCCCACCCCCCTCACAGGAAGATTCCGGAGCTGAAGGTGAACCGCTTCCCCCCGGTGCTGCGGCTCCTGGAGAAGAAGCAGGAGCTGGCAGATGCAGACCGGGCCCTGCAGGCCCAGAAAGAGGTGACTCACCTGCTCCCTGAGACTGTGGGACACTAGACAGAAGTGGGGGCTGGACAGTGAGAAGGGGGAGCTATGAGAAGTGCCAGGGACAACCTTGGTGGTATGTCCTTTTTACACCTTGGGCTGCTAAGCGCAACGCCAGCAGTTAGAGCCCACCAGCCGCTCCGAGGGGGCAAGGGGAGGCTTTCTGCGGAGTGGCACTCTTGGAAACTCACAGGGCAGTTCTACTCTGTCCTGCCGTGTCCCAACGGGGTGGGGGGGGGTGCGGGGGGAGGATCGACTTGAGGGCAGGGAGTGAGCATTCTGAACCTTGTATTCTTCGTTGGTGAAATGAGAATCAAGTTGTGGTGAAATGAGACCAGTTGTGGATACAAATAAGCATGCGCCGAACATCTAGGGATCCCCGTCGGGAAAGCAAGATGGGCAGGGGGCCAGGGCTGGGTGACTGCTATGATGGAGGGAACACTGGGCAGGGACTGTGGGCGCCCCAAAGCGAACAAACAAAAACTCACTGCCATTGAGTTGATGCTGACACGCAGCAACCTAGAGGACACGGTAGAACTGCACCCTGTGAGTTTCCCAGACTGTCACTTTCATAGTTTTTTTTTGGGGGGGGGGGCATCACTGCCCTCTGGTGGTGGGAGTAGGGGGCCCCAGCCTTTGCTCCTGTGGAGCCACTGCTGGAATTGAACCTCCATCCCAGTGGGCCGTAGTCTCGCGCACAACCACTACACCGCTGGGGTTCAGCCCTAGACTGTCACTCTTTACAGGACTAGAAAGCCTCATCTTTCTCCCTCAGAGTGGCCGGTGGTTTCAAACTGCCATCCTGTCAGTGAGCGGCGCAACTCGTAACTGCGATGCCCCTCAGGAAGCCCCACACTCCACATTCCGGAGTAGTCCCGGAGGACTTCCTGGAGGAGGCGATGTCTTAGCGATTGCTCAGAGACAAGACAAGTCAGCTTATCTTGCAAAGCGGGTCAGGGTGAAGAGAGAGAAATGGGCGGAGGCCTGGGGAAAGCCCAGCAGATGAAGATGAAGTAGACAGATCAGAGGCGGGGGGCAACACCAAACTCCCATTAAGGGCCACGGTGGGGATGTCCACTGGGTCACCCTGCAGGATGGGGTGGAACTACCCCCAAGGGTTTCCGAGGCTGTAGAGCTTTACGGGAGCAGAATACCTCAACTTTCTCCCTGGGCAGCTGCTGATCTTGCAGCTGGTAGCCTGAGGACAACCCCCTGCCTCTCACCAGGGCTCCTAGGGCAGGTAAGGTGAGCCACAGAGAGAGTGGGGGGCGGGGGGCGGGTACAGGAAGGCCTGAGA